>VYZW01001962.1:11306-26208 GCA_013401315.1 Balaeniceps rex | reverse complement strand
TTTTTTTTTTTTTTTCCTAGTCTGGAAAAATCTTCCCTCCCAGGAGTTTATATAGAGTTCTCCAGAACTGGTAGCATGTCTTAGACTTCTTTTTGAAGAGTTTCTATTGACTTCCATACCAATATAAAAAATTGGGCTTTGTTAGGGTAATAGGATGCCTTGTCTTTGTGGACATCATTGATTCCCCCATACATACACACCCACCTATGTAAAAATCAGCAACAGGTCAGAAAACTGAGGTGTGAGATTCCATAGGCAGAGCTGTCTGTGTGATCACTGGATATTTTGGGTTACATGAAAGGAGTGTGTAATGTGATTCATTCCTCCCCCTGCATGGTAATCTGCAACAAGAAGCCATACTTCCACCTCTACCGCCACACTCCATCTTCTGCAAATGTTTTCCAGCCTAAGGTGTAATCCGGAGTATAAATTTTTAGTGTTATATAGAGCTGTTTTAATGTTCAATGCACTTTCAGTTTGCACCTCTGTTAAAGTCTGAATCTTTCAATTTGAAATCTATCCTCATTGTGTTTATGAATCATGTGTTTTATGTATGATGGTTTGACATAAAATTGAGCATAGGAATGCATAGAAAAGATGTTACATAAGAAGTTAGACAAAACTACATTTTAGGGTGTGTAGGAGTGGGGAACCAGGCTGTATCTTCTATGGCAGATAAGGGAGCCAGGAAGACTGGCTTGTTGCATGATTCTTTGGAAAAGTACAGGAATCACTACAGGGCACATTTCCATTTGTTACTTGGGAACCCTGAGAGCTTTTCCATCCGAGAAGTATAAATATGATTTCATATTAGGTACGCTTTAAAATTTGAGTACCTGACAGCTCTGCGGTTTTGCCTTTGATACAAGACCAGCCTAGGCTGGTCATGATGCAAAGCCACCATCCACTAGCGAATGTAACCATCTGGTAAAGAGCCTGTCTGCCACTTACTCTGCCTCGTCTTGGCGGTACCAAGAAGATGAAGGGATCAGTTGGCTGTGATGTCTCTGTGGTTGAAATTCATTGTCAGGGTGGTAGTTGAGGGATTGCCTGCACTTATGGAAATGTGTTAATATTATTCTTAGTTTCAGGGATTACCTGAAGCTAATATTCAAATGTGCAATTAGCTGAATGGATGACTACTGTCTCCATCCTTTCTTGACATAGATTTTTCTCTGACATATTGCAAGAATGCATGCCTGCCTTTTCCTCAGGTTTAGCTGAAATACTTGTAGAATACCTTCGATGTTGACAAGATATTATCTTTTTTTTAAGTCTTTATTCACTGGAAGCTTTCCTAAATCCCAGTTTTGTGAACTTCAGCACGGGGACTGTGGAACAGGATAGCTATTCAATTTGTACCGCCGAATGTGAGACTGTATTACTTTCATCTTCTATTTCTTACACTGCCTTGCTAAATCAACTGTAAAATCAATCCCAAAGCATCTGTTTCTGATATTTATATAATTCCTGTTTCAGCTGTACCTTAATGCACCAGAGTCTCCATAGGTTTGTTTATAGCAGCATTGGCAAGTGCAGATGTGCTCTTATCCCACATTAAAGATGAAGGCTGTCATACCAAGAGACCAAGAAATATGTGTCTGTGTGGCACAGAGTAGTGCCATGTGGAGATAAATGGGCCAACTTGACTGCGACACAGTGCCACATGCTCATTCAGCAAGCCCTGGTCACAGAACGAGTGTTTCCTATCTTAGAAAATAGGACTGTATCGTATCGTACGTGGCATATCGCTGTGAGCTCCGGAGAATGTGAAATGCTGAGTGGAACTTCTTCATTTTCAGTTTATTTGAATCTTGCATTTAATCTTATACTAGAAAGAAAATAATTAGCTTGAATAATTTTCAATCCAATTAATCTATTCCTAAGTGGCAAATATTGTGCCTGGAAACAGATCGATTATGAAGTGTTTCCTCTGAGATGCGTTTTCCTGTTCATTGTTGAAGCAATTAATTTTCTTACAGACACATGCGGATCTGTGTGCAAAGTAGTTAAGGCAAGGCAAGCAACAGGCATAGAAGAGAACAAAAGAAGACTATAATAAAATATTAAGATTATCACAGAATTAATAAATATAATGTATGTACAATGTGTTGTTATATATGTTGTACATACATTATGCATTTGTCAACATCCATAACAGAGAAGCTTTCAAAAGTTGCAGAAATTAGGACATCTTAGAATTAATCTTTCATGCATATTCATTAAAACCAGTTTTACTTACATGAACACATGGTACTTTTTCCATAGGATTATGGGCAGAGGAGAATTTGGCAGACAAACTCTGGCAAGTCTCTGTATGATGTGTTTTTCAAAATAACGTCTTCCTCCTATCCCCCCCAAGACTTACAGTTTGGAAAAATGCGGGCAGGTTTTTATAGGGAAAACAAATTGCAGTTTTGCATTTTGGGTGCAAAACCCAAAGTTTATCCAAATACCCAAACGATAAGTTCCTTGCCAATTTTTGAGTCCTCACTTGAAAGCATAAGAAACATCATAATGTTCTTCTATTTTTTAAATGTTTCTTTCCAATTCTAAACATCTTTTAACGTGAACAGACAGTGCAGTTGTCCTAAACTGTACTGCACATGGCTAAATGGCTACAATTTTAACTTGGTTTTCCCCAAAGGTTTAAATCTAGACTCACCACTGAAAATTTATGAAAATTTATCTCTCAGAAAAGATGAAGGCTATGAAAATTTATATCTGAGTAGCTTTATTTTTGGCAAGGTTGTCAGCTACCAAATGGAGGACTGAGCAACAAATAATTTTGAATGGTCTTAATTATTTTTGTAGCTATCAAACCCACAAATAATACATTCCCATACTCTCACTGATATCTCTATTTATGTTAGAGATACACATACACACTCAGTGCGTACATACTGTCTATATTGCAATTCTTTTTCAGTTCTAATAGCTTGAATCAGGTTTGATTTTATGGACATTCAATACCAAGGACTCTGCGGAAGAGAGGGATTGTGGGTGTGTTCTGCATTTGTTTTATATATTTTAGTGAGATAAACCCCTGACTTAGTCCTTAAGAGTCTCAAAGAGAATTACAATGTCTTGATCAAAATTTACTATTTATTCAAAAATCAAGACTTTGTTCTCAGAAACAACATGAAGATAAGTCTTGTTTGTAGCGGCTCTAAGCAGCAAATGATCAAGGATTTAGCTGTCTCTAGTGCATGGAGATAAATGCGCAGTTTCAGAAATGTAGCCTTCCGATCAAGCCTTTGAGGCGGTGGGAACCAGCAATTGTTTTGTAAAAGCAGTGTTTTTGCTCTTTACTTTAGGTTTCTAGTTTTGGCACACTCGTTATGCTTATGTAACTCGCTAGTAAAATATCTCCTGTTCAGGGGTTTAAGGGATTAATCTTGTTTATGAAAAGAACTGCTGCTTCTGCTTCTTGGATAAACCACAAATAAAGATTTTACTTTACAATTGTAATCACAACTTGTAAACACATTGAGAAAGTCCTAATGAACTGCTAATGATAATCCAGATGCCTCCATCAGAAACATAGAAATTATAGAAGAACAAAGTTATAAAAGAATGCACAATTATCAGACAGGTGAAAACAACTCTTAGGTAGGGGAATTATTTACTGGCAAGTGCAGTCCCGTGTATATAGATCTGCTGGCCAGCTGGGGTGAAAGGTGATGCTCTCGTCCCCCTTTCACTTGAGAGACTGAATATTTATTTTTCCGTAACAGAAAAATACAATAAATGGAACTTGGAAAGTGGAGAAGGAAGAGTTGAGCTAGGGGCAGAGTAAAGAAAGGAAATACTTAGATGAACACTAGGAGAAAAAGCAGTATGTGTGTTATGAAGATCCTTACAATGCAAACACAGGAAGGGCTAAATTACATTGCTTGATTTGCAACCCTAACATTCTTTTAATGTAGTTCTAATAAATGCATTTGTTTTTCGACATTGCCAGTTACATTAGTCTGTAAATCCTGCTAAAAATTCTGGTAGTAACAGTTGAAGTACTTTACCGATGGATGTTAATCCTGTGTTGCTGGGTCAGGTTGCCTAGGTCCGTAGCACTGGAGCTCTGGATGTTCTGCCTTTCCCACTCTTTAGGGGTCTTCCTTTTAACTGAGGTGCCAGGGAGAGGGATTCCTGTGAACTAAGGCAGAGATGTGGCCGTTCACTCACCTGTGAGCAGAGCAAAATTGTGTGTGCTTGAGCCTTTGTTTCGTTCTCTCTTTCTGTATTTAGCTTTTCTGCAGAGCTGAGTCACGGGTGGGACGTTGCCAGGGCAAATGCGTACGGGGCACTAGCAAAGCACTGCCAGAACGCTGCCGAAGAGTGACATCGGGCAGTAGGTTGGTGGGAAGGGAGGGAACGCTGCTTTCCTGATAGCACAGGAGGAGCTAATGGTGATGAGGGTGGGTGTCAGGTTCAGTACCGCACACAGCATGCGTGAACCTCATGGCCAAGCTGTGAGGCACTAATCTTCCAGTGCAAGTAGATAGGCTGTTAAGGCCTGCCTGCTGTCTTCCTCTCAAATCAGGGCAATCACCAGCTGCAGAGTGTTGTGCTGTAGGGAAGGTTAACCAGAGCTGTTTTAAACAGTCATCTCCCAAGGAACAGGCAATCTGAAAATTGTTGTTTAAACATCTGGCTGTGGGGCAACATTCCTAAATACCATTTTTCATGGCAAGTTCTAAGTCACTCAGATGCTATGGTTTTAAGAAGCAAAAATCTGTACTTAAATCCATCAGAAAAGTAGCATTTTTGGTCTGTGAGTGTGCAGAACTCTCCTGTTCTAAAATTAGAAAGTCAATTTGTCTGTTAAGCCAGGGGAACAAGAAGCTCTACATGCCCTCTGAAATTAGCAATGAAACAGGCTGTATTGAACTCATCTATAGCTTTACACCTTCAGGGCAGTGGCTGGAACCAAGACAGACAATATTTCTCCAGGCTGTCACAGTTATTTTACAAGAGGAAAAGCAGGAAGGGGAGGAGAGAGTTGCTTTGGTCTGATCTCTAAATGAAATAACCAGTTGAACTTTTAAAATGATCCAGAAGATTAAAGGACACTTCAAACAGTCTACTATGTCAAGTTTTAATTTATTCTGCTGAATATCTCTTCCTTAATTGACAAAAAACTAAGACATTAAAGCTAACACGCGTGTGTTCTGTTAAAAGGTGCTGTTACTTTAGAGGAAAGTTACTGGAGAAAAGGAACGCAGAGGGAGGTCCCACATGTAGTATAGACCTAGAAAAAAGAATTAAGACAATAATTTAATGCTTTTGATTTTTTTTTATGGATAGTACTTGGGAAGGATTTAACATGATTGTAGGTATGCAAGAATCTGTATCTTTTTTGTTATAGTAGGAG
The DNA here is from genome assembly GCA_013401315.1 of Balaeniceps rex. Taxonomy (NCBI): domain Eukaryota; kingdom Metazoa; phylum Chordata; class Aves; order Pelecaniformes; family Balaenicipitidae; genus Balaeniceps; species Balaeniceps rex. The sequence continues at coordinate 20,834 of VYZW01001962.1, read as the reverse complement.
CAAGTGTCATTGCAAAGGGTTGCTCTGAGAGGTAGTAAGCAGATGTGAAGGCACTGACCGTAAGCAGCTTGAATTCCCACAGTCTTCAACAAAACGTGAGCCTAGAGATGTGAAGATTTGGAAAACTCCAGAAACTTTCAAGGAAAACGTGATGTAGTTGCAAGAAGCTCACACAACTTTTGCTGCTTTTTTCCCCCCAAAGGCCTGGGTAGAAATTTGAAGAGAAATTAGTACAGCTGCATATCAAGCCTTAAGAATTATTTCTATGACTAACAAATGATTCAAATTAAGTTACATATATGTATGCAGTATTAGGCGATTGCAATTTCAATATATTGTAGATTAAATGCACCTTAAATTCGTGCTGTGCTAACCGCATCTCAGTGAATGTGCATAAAGATGTCAAGTTAATTTTTCAAGCTTTTTTCTCCTAAAATACGAGATGTTTTTCTGTAGCTACATTAGATCTTAATTTACATACTGTTTCTGCACTCCGTGGATATTGCTTGCTTTTTTGTTTACACGTCAACAATATTCATGCTTTCTATTTTTAACATTTTAATATTCCTCCTATTTTAGAGAGACATCAACAGGCGAATATATATATTCAAGTACCTTAGTATGCTGTGCAGATCCATCGCTAATAATAGGGGTATGACGGTTTTTTACAAAGCAAAGAATTCATGCTTATTTATGTCATAAATACAGCTAGCAGTACTATACATGTGCTAACTCAAGAATGCATTTGTCATTTTTAATGAAGTAAATAAAGCAAGTAACTATAGCTAGGTCAATTTTTCCTGAATTTCATCGTTTTTTCTTTGGGGGAAAAAGGGGAATTTTAGCCAGGTTTTCCAAGGAAACAAGCCTTATGCTACCATGCTGCTTGCGTGTGCGTGTTTTAAATTTGACAGCAGCGTAGCTGACTCAAAGATGGTTATATTCTTACATGTTTCATGAAAATAGGCAGACAGTAGAGGAAAAAGACTTTAGAGAGTCCCCAGGCAGCTGAATTCTTATCAATAGCCAATTATGGAAAAATCTTCAGTAAGGGCTTGTACTTTCTTGGACGTGAGAGTCAATCAAGCATGAGACAGAGCTCTATAGGAAGCTAGCTTTTTCTTGCTCCATCCTCGTGGAGCTGCTTCTTTTTCACGCTTATGTAATTTCCAGAAAATCTTGCCTCTGTAGTGCAGACCTGGCTTCAGTGCATAACAATTGGGAGTGCGTTGTAATGTTGAAAGGGCCCTTTGTCAAAAATAAGGTAGGCTGGATTGGGAGTTCAGTAAAGGTTCCACTTTGATGTATTCTAAAAGGAGGAAGGGGGAATTATCAGCCTAAAATGCTGTACGAGCCTAACCAAAACGTTCATGGTGTGACGCTAGAAAACTGAAGCTGGGCTCTGGGGTAGAAGCTACAGTATAGCTTTTACATTTGTGTGAGTGTAGCCGATGACCTAGAATAGTAGTAATTACATTTATGTTTTAATTTAAGTGCTCCCAAATCTTCCAGGCTTTTTATCACCAGGATCCCTTCCTGAGCCAGGTAAGCTCTGCTGGAATGCAAATAGCCCTAGGGAATCCTGCAGTAGCGTTCTCTTTCCCAAGCACAGCTGGGAAGGCTGGAGGCAAGGAACTGGGTAGATGAAGAGTCATGGAAGTAACCACCAGACGCCTGTTGGAGCTGCTACAGTGTGTTGTACAGTGGGTCCAGAGATCTGCCCTGTCATGGCAGGCTCCACACAGACACAGCAAACTGTAGCCCCTCTTCTGAGGAGTTGTGTCTTAGCTGAGATCTGTGACACCAGCCAGTGAGATACCCTGTTCAGGATGTGGAACTGGAGAAAAGCTAAAAACCATGGCTCTGGAAGCCAGATGTAAAAATTCCATTTCACTGGAATGCAAGGGAAACATTTCCATCGCTCTTGGCTCTCCTGTTCCAGTGCCAGTACAGGTTTGTTTGGAGGCTGTGTTCTCCACTATATGAGAACACGAGTGCTACAGTCTGATGCTCCCAGTTCCAAGGACTGAATCTACCTGGCTGCTTAGCAAGGAGCTACAGCTGCATCCTGATGTGAATAACATCTCCAGTACTCTGTGCAGCTGCCCTTTTTATCCTTTCTTCATTTTTCCGTGAATTAGACTTATTTATAAATACGTCTCTCCTTGTAGCACACTCAAAGCTGAGAGCTGGTAAAACGTGGTTCAGTATAATCCGGCTGTGAAAGGATACAGGCCCAGTCAAAGCATGGTGCTTTAAGGACAGCCGCTGGCCTTAGCTGAAATGGGCCAAAGCACATGTGTTGGGGTCACTCCAGAGGCCCCTGGACGAAGAGGTTCAGGGCAGAGGAGTTGTACGGGGTTAGGACAAGCAGTGGTAATTACCAGCGCCTGTTCTCCTGAGGTGAGGAAGTGTCTTGCTTGCGCCTCCAGCCAGGACATTTGTTTGTTCCTCCCTCAGTTTCTCAGGAGGATGCAAAGTGCAGCTGGGCATGAAAGCAGGTGATGTAGCTGGAGTTTGAGAAGTATGGGGTTGGTTAAATGCCTGTCGGGTCTAACAGCTGTACTTGATTCTGTGTTACAGCAAGGGGAAGGACTAGATAAGGCAGAATGAGCCCTCCAGGGGTTAATATTGGCTGAACCCCACAGTTCCACCTGAACTGTGATGAACGTAACGGTGTTGACTTTGAAGAGCATACAAACGTTAGCTGTGGCATGGAGGCACACCTTGCTACCTCTCTTTGACTCCAAAATCTAAAATAGACGTTTTCTCAAGAGGAGAATATCTTAGTAGGGAAACTGGAAGTCAAACCTTCAAGGTTAAAAAGTTCTGTCTAACCTTTCATGTTATTGCTCAGAAGAATTATTTTTGAAAGTTAATAAACCACATGTGTTCACCTCGTACAGCTATTTCCCTCCCTAAACAAATTGCTTTTATTGTCAAAACTACAAATTTAGGCATTGTGATCAATACCATCGTTTTATGAGCTGTCAGTAAAGGGACTTGAAGATGCAGCTTTGCTTGATTGTCTAGGAATAAAGATTGATCAGCCCCGTTGCTTCTTCTGTATAGATCCTCAGTTGATTCACATACAGGATACAAAGCAAAGCACTATCACCTCATCCCTCTTCAGAATCACATAGTCAATAGCTTTTCCTCTGCGCATTTCTGCAAGCACTTGAGAGTACAACCCCAATTAATATGTTAAGAAGGGCAGGGAGGAGGAACATGTTTTGGTGTCGGGGTCTTTCCCTGATAGAAAAATGTGATTTTAATTCCAAACTTTTCTTGGTTCATTTCACAAAAGGTATTGAGCCAAGACTGTTAGCTTTTACTCTTTCATGTTTTCTTTTATTGTTTTTTAAATGAAGACAAGGAAAAGAAGAATGCAAGATGATAACAAAAGACTGCTGACCCGCAGCGGCTGTTGGATCTTGTGAGGCATTTTGGGACAGCAGTCAGTGTCATATGCGTTCCCATTGCATCAGTCAGAGAAAGCAGGTTGTTTTAAAGGAAAATTAAGTTCTTGTATACGTTGTTGTCAGAGATTTTGCTGAACATAATTATTTCCAATGGAAAAAAAGGGTATTGGCTGGGCTGTGTTATTTTCATTGTATATATTCAGTTACCAAATGTAAGTATTGCTGTACTTATAACATAGGTAACTTAACGTGCTTGTGCATGACGCAAGTCACACAGTGTCCACAACTTATTTAGAGGTTAAGTTAGTTAAGAAATTATGTGCCTCAACTGCAGATTTGTAAGGGGGGAGGGGTGGTGGATGATAATCTCCCTAGTCTTTGTCCACCATATGAAAATTGTGAGGTCCTCAAGGCACAGATGTCTTATAATGTGATACTTGGGTCTCGTAAGGTAACTGATGGATTGGTTTCTGTAGGTGCTACTGTCATCCAAAGACTAGCACTCATCATTTGGGGCTGGCTAGTATGGATGAATGTGTAGGTAGCTAAATAATAATTCATGACGAAAACCAGAATGTTTAGGAAAGAAAATTGCAGGTCAGATGTGCAGGAGTAGTGCAGTGGACTGTAGAAAAAGATTTACTAGCTGAGGGTAGAGGAAAGGGGCTGGGACTCGGACACCAAGCTTGGCTCTGCCATGAGGGTGAGGTGTCACGGTTCGGCTGAGCTAATGCTGCGCCTGCTGAAGCTGGGAGCACCTTCCTTCCCCTCCTGCTTTTCCTTTGGGCCCTGACCTTACAGGGAGCTGGTTCAGGCACCTAAACTGCCAGAAACTGACATTATAGAAATATTGTGTTAGTTCCCCAAAATGGCTTATTGAAAATCTTCTGTGAGTACCAGAAGGAGGGGAGGAGCTGCAGTAAGTGCTGAGGGTACTGGGAACACAGCAAGGCAATGGCTATGGCTGGGCCAGCAGCCGTGGGAAGGTAGCAGCATCACACTCGGTGTGACCTTAGACAAGTGATGATACATTCATGGCTTGGTTTTTTCACGTAGAAGAGTGGGGACAATAATACTGTCTAGCTCCTAAGACTGAGGTGATAATATTAAGCATTACATGCTTAGTGTATATAAAAGCTTTTGAAAACCTTGGATGGAAGGCTTATAAAAAACAAATGTGAGATATAGTGGACATCATCTTGTAGCAAATCTAACAGTCCTGCACTTAACTATTGGTTTTCACGGAATCTCTTCCTTAGGCACGTTAACTTCGCTTTTATAGTCTATCAGGAGGCACTGCATTTAGCTCTCCCTGTTCAAGGTTCACTGACCTATAATCCTACTGAAATGGAGTGGAAAGCCCATGAAAATTTCACTGCATTTGCACTCAAGTGGCATATGGCCATGGTGTTAATCAAAAAAAAAAAAAAAAAGAAAAAAAAAAGAAAAAAAAAAGTGATAGTCTTCTAGTCTCCATGGAGACTAAGCATACTGAAAGGGGTGGGAGTAGAAAATATTTTCAATCTTAAGTTGAAAGGCAGAGATCAAAAGTTGTCCTGGTTAAAATGCTGTGCAGATGTCAACATGCCAAGTTGAATCATAAGGCATTTGCACAAATACTTTGCAAAATAGTTTGGATATGAGATTAAGAGGAAATTTCCTTTACCGTTTCTAATGGGTTACCGGAGTAGATCTTGATGTATATTGCCTGTGCCTTTGTCAAATTTCTACCAGAACGCATAAGCCAGAAAGTATAATACCCATCCTGGCAATAAGGAATTTTTGTTTTACAAGGTAACATTCAATTTCTTTTAGAGGATCATAAAAACTAAATAAAAGAAGATCCAGCAGAAATTGAGACATTCCATGTGATTAAGAAGTCTGGCTGGCAAAGAAGCCTATAAAATAAGCTTTCCCAAAGACTTGCCTTAGGAAGGGAAGAGCAAGAAAGAGAACTACATGCAAAGTATTCCCCAAAATGGAATAGCAAACTTGTTTTTGTTGATAGCTAGAAAATTTGGTTCAGTGCCATTTTTCAGTCATTTGGAGAACAGGAAAGCATAGCTGATAAAGTGTTACTGGGGGAAAAAAAAAAATCACTTTACTGGTTAAATGAGAAATGGACAGCAGGAAAGAATGAACTTTGTAACTTTTTATTCCCAGGTGAATATAGAAGTAACATATTGGTGACATCCAAATAGCATGTTTTGCATGATATTAGCAAAAATGCATGCTAATGTGGGTTCTGGGATTGACAAATCGCTAATTTGACTTTTTCCATCTCAATGATTTACACGTAACGTTTAAGGTCAGAACTGTGGCAGCACAGGGGCTTACTCTCCCTCTGAAAAGTCAACTGGTCCTTCTGTAAGCAGCAGAACTTCAGAACCTTGGTTTGTTATGGATTTGCGTCCTACATATTTTTTCATCCTCATGCCCTTCTGCAGCGCTGCTAGTATTATACATTCCCAACATCCTCCTCCTTCCAGAATTCCCAGCTCCTTCCCATGTTCCCTCATTACAAGCAAAGCGAGTGGGCAACATCTCCTGTTGAATTGACACTGACACTGTCAGGATGGGACTGACAGATAAATGGACAGACAATTTGCCTCTGTAAGATCATTTCCAAGGGAAAAAACAGGTTAAAAAGAACAGAACCATCTGGCTGTTCTTGTTGCTTATGGTTAGGAAAGTTTATTGAGTCCCCCGTAGCTGATAGTGGACAATCCTAGTTTCTTTTATTTTTTTTACATGTGTGGATCTGTTGCTAAGTTCTATAAATATAGCCAAAGATGTCTAAACATTTAGTAGACTAAGAGGGAAAAAAGAGAAGCAGAGTTCAGAGAGGAAGGTGGTTGGGAGGTTTGTGCAGACAAGTCCTAATATTGGTATGGATGCTACCTTGCTGACTGTGGAGTCCTCATTTATGGAACAAACACAGGAGGCAGTTAAGTATAAAGCATGAAAGACTTTGTTGTCTTGTTCTCTTTGGGTCTGACTGTGATGGAGTTTTGCCAAAGTTATAACCGCAACAACATTTCTATATTAAAGTATTTTTTGAGAATTAGTTGAAAAAATCAAAAAAGGCCCTGCCCTCTTGCTACCTTCCGACCATAGCTGAACAAAACATGATTTGGGGAAGACACGAAAGAAAAAAAACCACACAACAAATGCGAAAATATATTCAGTTCAGTATTGCTGTCTGCCTTGAAATTGGTTTCCTCTGTCAATAAACAACTGAACAGATGGAAAAGGTCTGAAACAAAGGGAAAAACATTACCTAACAAAAATGGTTAGTGCTTGTTAACTGGAGAGGGTGTTTAAGTAAAGACAACCTTAATTTAGGCAAATAAATGAAAGATTGGCTTGCAATGTAATGAAATATGAATTTAAAAAAACATGACATTTTTGAATTTTCTTTTATGAAATGTAGCAAGCTTGAAATGAGAGAGAGGACATTTTATGATATAGGTGCTGGCACTACCAAAAATACAGATGGTTTTGATAACTCTTAATGTGTCTCAGCAGCCAGAGCAGCATTTTTCTTGCGTTCTGTGTGGGCAATCTAACTAATGGCCTGGTTTGCCTTGCCTGTTATTTTTGTTCCCTAGAGTCAAACCAACAGACGATTCCCCGAGTTTCTTCATTTGCTTGGAATAATTTACTAACAAGCATTTTTGTCCGTCATGGACCCTATTCTGTATTTCTTTGACCCTGCAATGGACTGGCGTCAACACATGGCTCAAACTTAGGGCCCGAGTTTTGCAAGCAACACTTTGGAAAGTGATCCTTTATTTCCCAGAGGCTGAAAAAGTACACCTACCTTTTTAATACCTTTTTATTTGTTAGGGTATTTATGTTGAATCTGTTTATTCTTCCCTAACTGCCTTTAATAGAGACTAGATGTGTAATTAGTTTAATAACAGCAGCTGGGTCAAAGGAATTGTTTCGTGTCACCTCACAGTTAGTAGGAATTAAAACATTTAATTTTGAAGACTGTTGTGTATGCAGGAATTTTCCATTTCAAAAAGAATAATTAGTGCTATTGTTAAATTAATTGGGTTTATCTCTGGTCAGCTTTACATCCCAGAATGATTGAAGAAACAGAATAGTTAAAATGTTTTCTTTACTTAATCATCACTGTGACTATATTAATGGCTGTTCAGTTTTGGCACACAGAAAGTCTTTAGATCAATGGTAGTCTGGTTGCTTTGATTTTTGTGATTAGCCTAATTTGAAAATGGCAACCGCATCTACCATGCACCTGGAAAAAGTATATGCATTCAGCTCCTTGTGTGGCTTTAATCATACAGCCAATTTTTACTAAGCTTAATTTAAACGTTAAATGTTGGTGCATGTGGGGCAGATTCAAATGGAATGTACTCTTAAAGTTAAAAACCCCAGAAAACCTCAGCTAGTCTAATATATTTTTAAAATTGTGATTTTGGAACAGGAGAAAGTTGCCCCCCTCACCCTGAACCCCAACCAAAACCCCTTCTTCTGTGTAGATCAAGACACAGAGCTCTTCAAAAAATACTTTGCTGTGTTCACTTGTCACATTAATTTGTTTGCCAAAGCTCTGAGTGGGTGTTTAATTTTATTTAAAGGACAGTGTGAAAAGCCTCCAGTGCTTAATTTAGAATTTATACAATTTCCCACTTCTCTTAGATAAAGCCTAGTGAAGGAAACATCTTTTATATGTAAGGAAAGTTGCGATTTCCACCCCATTTATAGTCATGTTTTATTTGGAACGTTCTATTTCCTCTTCTCTTGGAGCAGTATCTAAATTCCTTGTCAGGTAATTAACTATATTAGATGCATTAGATGAAAACATTTGAACATTTTTTTGGTCAGAGAAACAACGTTGGATGAAATAATTCAGTGTACGTATTCTCACTGGAAGCTTTGTGCTCATTTTCTGCCTGTCCAAAATTGCAGGAGCCTTTGCAAGGTCTTAATGCAAATGTGCTGCTGAGGTAGGCACTTATGTTGTCATGTTCCTATATGCATTAGGAGCTCTTTAATGGCTCTGGTGATATATTCTTCATGCTTTCTCCGGTTCCCTATCTGGTTTAGAGAGCTTAGTACTGAATGAGCCACAATAAAATGTCCGTTTGTAACGTGATATGAAAAGCATGTTGTGACTTAATGTGATGCTACCTATCCCTTTATCCCTTGGGCAATAAGTTCACTCTCAGATCATCTCTTTTCTGGGGGCCACCAATAGCAGTTCCTTTGCCTGCGGGCTAGCAGAGTTGCACAGAAGGAACTAAACTACTTCTCTGCTGTGGAAAATTGCTGGATGGAGTCTCAAGCAGTGGAGACAAGCGGTGCTCTTGAATTTGAGGGTTCTGGAGCACAATTATCCGGCTGCATTGGAGTTTGGGGTTCTTTGGGGAGAGAGTGGAAGAGGAGGAAACATTGGAGGTAGGGAGATGTTACTGCTTTGGTTGCTTCTAACAAAGATTTTATAAGAATTTAGATGCTTCTTTTTTATTCCTTCTCCCCCCACCCTGCCCTGCAACTGGCTGCTTGAAACAAGAAGTAGTTCTCTGTAAAACCTAAGTACAAAGAAGTATGTAACGCAGTGCTCTGGCACGTGCCAGGGAACCGGGAATCAACACATCTGAGTTCCATGAGATGCTTTAGCTGCTACCACTGCAGACAATAAAGTCATTACACAAATTAAACGGCCACACAATGAAACTGTGGGAGAGAGGACTAACCAGCAGTGCATTGTTGACGTGGAAAATGCCAGGAGTGACCTCTTTCTTGGAAATAGACACTGTTTCATTGCTCACACCTGAACAGAAATGTGAAACTTGCTTTGACGGGTCTGTTATATCCATATTGATTTTACAGTTTTCCTTACAATTAACAGATAAGGTGCTTTTCTGCCTCCACTCAGCATGTTATTTATCCTTCCTAGACAAGGGTTATTACATGCTGTCTCCTTTTCAGGCAAAATCCAATAAATTTTCTGATCTCTGATGCAAAACTGGGCCAAACGGATAGTGTGGAGGAGTCATCTGTCATGATTCCTTCTTAGTGTCTTGGAGGAAATGAGTAGCTAGCAAGAATACACCAAGGCTGAAAGATGGCGTTT
>VYZW01001961.1:0-23578 GCA_013401315.1 Balaeniceps rex | reverse complement strand
CGTGTCCCCCCGCCCCGGCCGAGCCCCCCCGCCCCGGCCGGTGCTCGGCGCCCACCGGCGCCGGGGGTGACGGGAGCGGGGGGGGCAGTGCGACCGCGCAGCCGAAATAGCTCAGCTGGGAGAGCGTTAGACTGAAGATCTAAAGGTCCCTGGTTCGATCCCGGGTTTCGGCAGCTGCTCCTTTTCCTGCCTGCACCTCGGGCGGCAAAACCTCCCCGTTCTTCCCGTGAACCCCCCAAAAAAAGCAGCACCCCAGGGCTCCCAGGCGCCGGTGAATGCATCACACACCCTCCCCAAATCGTGCTCAATTTTTTTTTTTAATATCCTAAAAACAAACACAAGCAGCAGCACAGGTACTGATGTGATGCTGAACACTGAAGGAGGCGACTCAGGTGAAGGATTTAAAATAGGACAAACTTGCTCTTGGCAGGGATGATGTATGTGAGTACCTGTTTTAAATAAAGCACAAGAACAGAAAACAATAAGTTCGCTGTGCGACTGAAACACAATACTACGGTTTTATCTGATACACAAAAATAATCTCCACCTGATACAAAATTTGGGTGGAAGCATCTGCCTGTGTGCACCAAAGACCATGGCTTAAAATCAGTGTTTGAAATAAATGAGCATATTCAAACAAAAGTAATGACGAGCCTTTGATGATTCGCTTTATCCAACTTTAATTAAGACCACATCATTGTGAGACTGCATTTGGACTCAAGGTATGAATAACACTGTAAGTAACCTTTAACACCCAGTTCCAAAGCTGAAAGCAGTTTTTAAAGGTGTAAACATTTTAGAGTGCTTCAACACAACGTCCACTCTTAGTCATCCTTAGGCAGAAGAACGCAGTTTGATTTTTAACACGAGAACTTGTCCATGGTGAATCAAACTAAGACAGCGTTAGCCAAAAGGTATGAAAAGTGAGGACTGAGATCAAGGCAAGGTGACTTGGGAGCTCTGCCTCTGTGCAATGGTGTGAAGAAGGATCTTAACAGCACTTTGGGAATTTTAATTGAGAAGTGTACACGTGATTACATTTCAAAGGAGGGGGAACCTGAGGACACACCGATCTCTGAATCGCCACAAACAGCGCCTGCGGGAGAGGCAGGGTGCCCGCAGCAGCACCCGGGTTCGTGGGCTGCCCCTGACTGAAGACATCTCCATCATAGTTCCAGAGTTAACTCTATCAACTTGTCATTAAATTTTTATACTATCACAGAAAATGCATTATCCCTTCTCACAAGTTTTAATGAAAAAAATAAAGAACAGTCCAGTTAAATACCTGTTATATTCCTCTGACTTGAATACTTGTGAATGTCCCTTGCATAACGTGAATAAGGATTCCAAATGCATATTTAAACTCATTATAGAGTAATTAAAAGTGTAATTAAAATATATTCAGATATTTACTATAGTCAGAATACATGTCTGTATCCCAATTTACATTTAAGCTTCTCCCCTCATTTCAAATCATCTTGGTTTCTATTGGACGAGCAAGTAGATCATATTTTAATTACAATATAGAAAAATACTAATCGCTCGGCTTTTATCATTAAATAGTTATCAGTAACACTGCAAGTCTGTCAAAGGCAATTTGCAATATGCTACACCTTTAGTAAAAGCTGGTGGAGGGAACTATGCATGATTCAATCTGATATTTAAATTGGATAGAAAAAGACAATTAAAAGTGTTCCTAAAAAATCATGGCCTCAAAAAACATTAAAACAGCATTCAAAATGGTTTCACTTTTAAATGGAAAAGTGAATGGGTTTTGTTTTTTTAAGCAAACATTGGATTCCTTTTCCACTGAATTTTACAGTTGCCCTATCAACAAAAACAAAGCCTTTGTTATTCACATTGCACCACTAGGTCCCGATTTTATTTCCCACGCTTTGAGAGACACGTAAAGTGGAAGAGTCAACGTGCTGGAAAAGTTTTCAGATGGGCAACCTGCGTACATTCAGTAGCAGTAAAGTCATCAGGCAATACGTGGCTACACAATTTACCGGCACATGTTTTTCCGAGGACAGTAGCCCTTCCTCTGTCAAACATTTGGCCAAAATCATCCATACAACACTTAGTGTTACACCAAGGAGCTCTGCAAAACGCTTGCAGCCTTTGCAAGTTCCACATGAAGTGCACTGAATGGCGCACTGAAGTGCATGAGGCGGCCGCACACCCGCGGCGTTCCGACATGGTTTGCGTCGTCTTTTACAAGGCAGTTCAACATGGCAAGACCAAGGGAAGCAGTGTGCAGCTCCGGCACGCAGAATCGAGAGCAAGGACTGAAGATACAACTGTACCTGACAGTAGTACAGCATTATAATGACTACATCTTTTGAAGATATATACACACGGATTTTTAAAAAGTGAGAATTACACATTTTGTACAAATAACCGCAGTGCCAGGATAACTTGGGGAAAAAAAAAAGTTTGTACCACTGTTCAGACGCCGTCTGCAGATTCCAGTTTGGTCTTCAACCTTTTTCTTTCTAGAATTTCTTCATCAAATATTTCTCTCTCCCTGAAAAGAAATCCATCGAAGTTCTGTAGTAAAGATAATCTTAACATATTAAACAGTTTGCAATGTTTTAGAGTAACTCAGCAAGAATGTTTCCCATGTTTAATCATTTTGTTACTTAGACAATGAGGAAGCTTGCCTTACACAAGGGAGCATACTGAACTCTCCTGCCCTTATACTCACATTTTCCCATATAAACAGTAAACTGGTAAGAAAAATTCTGAGAATACTAAAAATAAAAAGATACCTTTTGCTCACAGATGGTCCTTTTATGTATTTCTCTTCTGCCTTCTTGTAATCTATGTCATCCACAGCAGAAATCGCATAGATGATGGCCTATAAAAGTATTTAGTTCATTTATACCCGTGAAACAAAAACTAAATTACAGCCAGTGATTTGAAACTGTCTCAGCAGATGAGCACGTTTTTGGAATAAGGTTCCTCAATCACTTAGGAAACTTGGAGGGAACTGCTTGTTGTGTACTTCAATTCTTAAATAAATAATACAAACCTTTAACCTTCTGCAGAGAGTATTTTTATAACCAGATTAAGATCTTCTTGATAGTAATTTTGTTTCTACAAAAGTTACTAATGTTCTCCCAGGAAGGTTCCCAAGAACAACAAAGTATCTAAAAGTATAACTGTAAAAACAAACAACCCACCCCCGAAAGAACCCAAGAAAACCCAGAGATAACTTGCCAAATTAAAAACAAACACAACTTTGAAGAGTTTCAGAAGTAATCAAAATACACCAGAAAGCAATCATTCTGCCTTTAAAAACTTCATACTACCTAAAGCTTCTCCATTCTGGCTTAAAAAAAAAAAAAAAAAATCAGCGTTTACAATTACATTGGTCCACATCTCACATCTCACCCATAACCCTGCCAGCCTACCAACGCCAACGTCTGCAGCACCAGCAGGGAGCATGTAGTGATCAATACCAGGGCTTTATTTATTTTCTCCAACATGTAATGTAAACATGTTTGCTCTCTGATTACCAGCCCATGAACATGGCTTAAGAGCCTCCTGCCCTGATTTTAATATTCTTTGCTCAAGATATACATAGAAACTAAGCACGGTTTTATGCCCCTTGAGCTGAAGGGACCGTGACCCAAGCTGGCGGGTAGGCAGGCTTGAATATATCTGCCCAGCTCAGCCACCCCCCAGCTCCGAGGGAACACTCCAGGAGTCATTAAACTCAAATCATGTAACACTAGTGTCATTTACTTCCTCTAACATTTACTTTTCTCAGTGTTTCATGTTTACTTACTTCGGGCAAAAGGACATCCGAAATAAATTTTATCCCATCTCCGGTGATTTGACGCAGATTTTTAGTGTCTATTTCACGATACACTTCCTTCAAGTAGTTCACTACAAGGTCCAGTTGTTCTTCATCCTCTAAATACGTTTCAACGCAGGTCACGTACTGACTTGAATTCAGGAATTCCTTCAGCCAGCGGGATTGTTTTCTGCTTTTCAGAATAGCCAACAGATGCTCTTCGGCCCCCTTAGTCTTCACTATAAACTCCACTATCTTTTTATTTGCTCTGTCTCTAGCGGCTCTTGTTCTGTCAGGAAGAAGTTTCTTGGAGGGCTTCTGAGGTGAAGTTTCTGATGAAGACTCTTCAACGTCTTCCTCTGCCGCATTTGGAAAAGACATTTGGACTAAACTTTGATAACCTTCCTTTCTAACTGGGTAGCCTGAAAGAAACGCCACAATCATTCATACTTAAATATACAAAACAGGGGGCTTTCCTCGCCTACGTACTTACATATACACATATAAAATAAGGGACTTTCTCGCTAAGAGAAGTTTTTCTTCCTCCCCTACCAAAGAGGATAAAAAACCACCACCACCACAATCTTAATTTGCCTTAAAAAAGATTAGGGAGTTGAAACTCTGACAGGAGCTCCGAAATGAACTCTCTACAGCGTGAAGTAACCGGTGACCTGATTGCCTTTAACAATCAGTATTTATTAAACTTTTGTTGTGGGACAAAAAAACCTTAAGAGTGCAGTAATGGTGTGTAGTAATTTTAATGGTACCCCCTCATTGGCTCTGATGCCTAACTCAACACACATCTGTAAACGTTAGAGAGAAACTTACCTACTAAGAGAAGAATACAAAAGATAATGAATTCACTTACTGATATCTGCAGCAAAATATTCCAAGAAGGATCCCGTAAAAGAATGACAACCTAAAAAGCCCAAAACAGGGTTATTTATCAGTTCAATTAAGCATATGGAACAAAGCTGACTGTTTTGGTGTTATCTTTTTTCTGATGTATCTCAGAATGGATGACATCATCCAACTCATCTGCTTACCTAGTCTAATTCGATAGTCAGAAATCAGCCGAATACACCACTCAATTTCTTGGCGATAACCTTCTTTGGCTCGTTCCTACAAAACAAGAGCCATTTACAGTCCTAAAGTGAGGACTCTATCGAAGCTATTAGGTCTAGGACACTAACCAGGTAGCAGAAATGGCTAACGATAATGAACCAAAATTTACTTGCAGTTTTCTGCATTCTCCTGAAATTCACCTTCCACCATCACTTTGTCATGCAGGGTGAGAGTGGCTTTGTTGTATGCAGAAAACCACACAGGAAGAGTCCTAAGCAACTGCCTGCCTTCCACATACACGTGTATTCTTAGCAGCAGCCTCACCGAGATGGAAAAAGGGGGCTCCCATTCCCATATTATTCTCCATTTTGTGGAGCACAAATTATGTTCAATTACTTTGTTGAATAGAGTGAGAGAGAACTGAGAACCGTGAACAAACCCAGACCAGTCAGCTGCACCACACTCCTCCCGCAGGGTCAGTTATACATTGTGTATACAACTTCATTGTTTCCAACACATGTATACACTTGTTACTGGTAGTACTTACTATGAGGTCCTGCTTTTCTTCACAATCAAAGTGCTTCAGATTCTTAAGAGGTACTGAGAAACTTGATGAAACAAAAGAAACACAGTTAGGGAAAAAGAGGCAGCTGAGTTGCACTTCTATTTATTTACAGAAATTCTACACCTCCCTGAAAATTAGGTTTCGTAAGGAATTCAGGAATGCAGGTTTCACTAGTTTGGATTTTCATAATAAGCTAAAACTATGGAATCTTTTAGCAAACGAGAAGTATCGGGTTTTAAAACAAAACTAAAGGCAGGCCTGCATTTCCAGGGAGTTTGGGCACAACATGTGAAAAACAGTAGCTGGGTCCCCAGCCCTTTTTTTTATTCCTCACATAAGCGTCAGCTGTTAGCAGGAGTGCCAGCCTGTCTCAACTGGCAGCATGATAAAGCATGTAGCCCACACCTATAAATCCTCACCTTATGTGGTCCCTCCCTCCGAGATCAACCTTACTTTTAACCTTAACAGCGTAATTGCCCTGTACCAGGAAAATAGTACAGGACGCTGTAAAAGAAACCGAAAGTTCAGAACGTGATCAGATCCACAATATTTACCCTTTTTTCTTGTCATTTGTATTCTCTTCTATTAACAGCACACACGCCTTTCTGGGTTTCCGCTTCACATTTTTCACCTGTTGAAAAGATAAAGTCTCATTAGCCTCCTAAAATCCTAATACGCTTCCAAAGCAGGAACATTTTCCACTGATATTATGCAGTACACCCCATACTTAAAGGAAGTTACACAAATATGAAAAATTAAGTTTAAAGTGGCAAGAATAGCAAGTTACCCCAATGGATCAGTTTTGTTAGTGCACAAGGACCCATCCTCTCTCTTTTGTTAGTTGGGTACAACCACCCCAATTCACCATACAAGATACAAAGGCTCAGTAGTAATCCTCTGCTCTAATACAAACATATGTGAATCAAACACATTTATTTTTTTTTTATATGCTTTTGTGATTTACATTTTGTCATTTAAATTTTTGTAAATTTACTTCTATTATCTTTGGAACGCTTCTAGCGGAAGATCTTTAACGTTTCCAGCTCTACACAAGTCAAGAAGGGCTAAAGACACTCAAGAACTTGGTAAGTTGCTCCTCATCAGACCCCCTGCAACATCACTCTAAGAAGGCAGCAAGCTGTTCTTACCACTGCTGGCCAATAAGGATACCTTCGCAATTTGCACCAGACCAAAATCCCTTCTTCAATTGATTGTGGTTCTATGATGAAAAATAAAGTAATTTTTCTTTAAAACAACTGAGACAAGACAGTTAGCTCGCCCTCTCTTACCAGCCTCCTTTCAGGAGTTTCACTTCAATGCTTTTACAGGTTTCAGCTAAGGTGACAGGGCATCCCCCCCACATCCCCCAAAATGCAGCACGGTAGTTCTGAATAAGAGAACTTGGACATTTCAATCCTAGGCCCTTGCCCAGTTTCACAAGATTTGTATTTCATTCTGTTTCAAAAAGCCTTTCTGGGACATCCAAGAGATGGATTTTATCCCAAGCTTGAACAAAGCTGGATTCACTTCGCAGAAAGGTTAGGCTTCATTACCAGGGCTTGTCAGCAAACTAGAAGCACACATACCCCAAAAGAGCACGCTAATCTTGGGTGAAGAAGTCTCATATAGGTACACTGATCCCTCACCTTGATGGGATAAAATACTAGGAAGTTCTTCATCCTCCTCCTCTTCATCTACCAGAGCTGAGAGGCGGGAGAGACTCTCTGAGGATACTATCTTTGAAGACAGGTCAGACAATTCCAGTCCTGCCAAGAGCAGCAAGCAGCAGCGTTCATAAGCATGGAATAGCCATTAAAAAAGCATCCGCTTCAGAGCGGGTGAAACACGCAACTGTGTAAGCGACCCCACAGCAGCGCGAGTCACCGTAACACGAGGGTCTGTCACACCATGCACGCTCTCAATTCTCTGCCTAGGTAAGGGCCTAATAATCCAAATAGAAGATGAAGAAAAAGGGAAAGGAACAAGAAGAGGCTGGTTTCTGGACTCTCTACCAGCCTGTTCCTTTGCACGACATCATTTCATCTCAACACTAACTAGATAGCAGTAAAGAAAAAGAAACTAAGTGTGAAATTAGCAAGTCCTCTAGCGAAGGGTAAGAATTACTGCTAAGCAGAGTTTTCCAATGCAAACCCCTAAACAACTCCAGACAAGCCACATGCCACACTAGCATTTAGCCAGTATTAAAGTGATTGCATTTTTTGCTTCTCCAAAACTTAAACCAAAAGGAATTAAAATCGGCGATTCAAGAACCATATTCACAAAAGCACTGCAACATTCCAAGATGAGTAACAGTGCCTGACAATCAAACGGGATGAAGTTTTCCCTTCCCCAAGTGATATGCCCACCTTCATCTTCCTCAAAGTCAGGCAGCTGAAACCATTTTACTGTATTCATAACCATGTGTGAAGTATTCTTATTTTCCTCCTCTTTACGCTGAGAGGGGAAGCTGTCAGAAAGCGTCCCGCGGTTAGAAGGCCCAGATGAAGATTCAGGGCAATTCCTGCATTTCCTTTTTCTGCACGAGGACACAGTTGCACCAGTCTCTTGTTCTCCATTAGTCCGTTTTAAGCTCTCTGGCTTTTTTCTTCTACCCGATTGCTTTGCTAGACTTTCGCTCTCACTACTGATGCTTTTCTCAAAGTCATCCGAGGCACTTTTACAAGAGGAATCCAGCAATGTCCTTCTAGGTTGACTTCTGGCGTTTGCCCTTCTGACAGGCACCACTGTGTCAGACTTGCAGGGGACAGGCAGAGGAGACCCTTCCCAAGCAAGGGGCTGTGCTTGATCCTTGGGGAAATCAGTCCTACACAATACAGGTGATCCTGCACCTCTTGGTCTTTTTCTTTTTTGCTTATTTTTTTCCTCCTTTGGCTTAAGGGAGACTTTATTTCCTGGTTTGGACTCTGTCAACAATCCAGGCTTGATTTTTTTCTGTCTTGGTAGTGATTTTGATTCTGGTATTTTGCAGTTTTGACTATCCGGGTTTGATGTATTATACGAGTCCCTAGTACCATGGTTGGAAAGGTTTGTTCCACTTTCATGTGCTTTAGTGCTCTCCTCCAAAATGAAAGAACGTTTCTGGTTTTGTTTTTTTGTATCAGTCTTCAGGCCAGGGTTATTTTTTTGTCTTCTTTTCTTCTTGGAAGTCTCAGGCTCCAACTTTTCTTTAGAGTGAAAGGGTGATTGACACCTACGTAAGGGGGTAGATGAGAGAGATCCTGCATTGTTCCCCTGGGATAACTGAGTATTTGGTCCTTCTTCTGAAGGTGGTACTTGTCTGGGCGAGACATTTTGACTCAAAATATCCAGGGCAATTTTAAGAGAACGACGATATTTCAGTTCTTCCACAGCCTCACTCGAATCATTGCTTTGATCTGATGAAGAAGAACACACAATAAATGCAGTAAGCTTTCTTTGTGTATAAGAAATAAGAGATTTTATTTATAGTACATCTTTTGTTTAAGATGTAACTTAAATAATCCGTGATGCTTAAGGCAAAGCATATAGGGACACACAAAGTGCAAGCTTCCAACGCCTTATTTTGGTGCAAGCACACACAAGTTTCTACATCATTCCTTGCAATACGCTACACGAGGGAAGAGCGAAAGTAGCTGTGATCATGTTTAGTCTATTTTCAAACTTTATGGATGGAATGGAAAGAGGGGAAAAGAAATGCAAAAAATCCCCTCAGTAAATACATAAGCGAAACGTATAACTACTGTCCATCAGGTTGAGTTCTTGCGTATATTTTACACTCAGAATCTATACAGGGCAGCAAATGTTTTGACATCTCCTCACCTAAGTTAGAGGCGATGTCTTCTACATGTTCTTCCTTCAGTGGTACAGCATCCGCACAGTTCACGCGAATCCTGAAAACACAACAAAGCTGACTGAAAACATCACAGCATTAAGCATTACTAACAGCATGACACTGCTTTCGTCTGGCAATAAACTTGCAATATTTTTTCCCCCAAAACCCGTACTTGTCATCAGAAGTTAAGGAAAAAAACCACACATGAAGAAAGCCTGAGCTAACAGTATGCTGTTCATGTATATGGCCAGCTCTGAAAAGGCAACGGGTTTTGGGTTAGCCATCTAATCCTTCTGTAAATCAATGACCTCATCTCACAGATATCTTCAGATAAAGGAATTACTTCTTTTTTTTAATGTCTAAGAGTGCAAACAGACGACAGTAACAAGGATACTTAACTGTTCTTCTGAGCCAAGTATTTCAACTTGAAAAGAAGTCTCCTTTGCATGAGTATCGGATGTTTTCCCAGCCACTCCAGTTTTGCACAAAACCTACACTCAAGAGAAAAACGCACGTTTAAAATCCTTGATCAAGTCTGTTAGACTATAGGACAGATCCGACATCAAAACTTTTTTAATATGAACAGCACAGAACAGACTGATATTCCATGGCATCTGGTTGCAGTATTAGGACCTCTGCAGATTAGCTCTTTTTTAAAGCATATATGTGTTTACTTGGAGCTCTTACTACTCCATTTCATCCATTTCTAAGTTATATCCACAAACCTTTCCTCATTTGCACATCTGCTTTACCTTTGCTGGCCATAAACGGTCCCTCCACATGCAAAGAACATACTCTTGATCTGTCATGACTGTGTTTCAGTAGAAAAGGAAAATTCCAGTGTGCTCTGAAGAAAAAAGGGAACAAAGGAGTTACCCAACTGGTCCACTTTTGTCTTCCTTTTTTTTTTTTTGTTAGAGAAATATAAGACTTAAATAGAACGCATATTATGACAGTTATGTATCGCTTTACCTTTGAGATCACTGGACTAATATTAATTTGCACACATTCTCCAAAATTAAGTTCTAATAGCGTATCTTCCTATAGCTCTGCAACATAAGAAGGTCTTACTGAACGCGCAAGTGTAGAAAACACTGTCATAAATCAAAAAAATGCTGCTGCGGGCCTGCACGTTCTGCAGCTCCCTACTACCAAATCCTGACAATGCAGGACACTTGTCACATCCTACAAATTACGCCACACTGTACCGATTTGTAGATGTCATCTACAGTTATAATCTGAGCGAACCAGCTACAGAGTTCTCACGCGCTTCTTAAGGACTTGAAAGGCATTAAGAAAGACCCGTTAAGAACAAGAAAATCTTACTGCACTTACAAAGCCGAAGAGTTAAAGTTTCCTCAGCACGCTGGAACGCGGTCCTGCCACCGAAAGACAGCAAGAAGCAGACGTTACTACCGCACCGGAGCGCCAAACCCCGCGGGCTCGGGGCAGGGACACAAATCCTGTCACCGCTGCGCCGTTTAGGGGAAACCGCGAGGCTCCAACAGCTCCGCCTCAGCCGGTTCCCCCCGCCCGGCCCTGGTTTCCCCTCTGCTTCCCGCCGTCCAGCGCCGGGGCCAGCTAAGGGCTGCATGGGCCGCCCCACTGTCAGGTAAGAATCGGGACGTGGGGGGAAGCGGGCCCGGTGCCCCCAGCCAGGGGGGCTCCCGCCGCGCTGAGGGGACGGGGCGTCCCTGCCCGCCCCCAGCCCCACCGTGAGGGGACGGGCCGCCCTCTCCCCGCTTCCCGGTCCCGGTACGAAGCCGCGGGCCGCCCTCCCTCAGGGCCCCGGGGACAGTTACCGTGCGCGACGGCGAGGCGAACACCAGCGCCGCGCCTCCGCGCTCCATATCAGGCCGCCCGGCCCGCTCTGTTCTGCGCATGCACCGCTCTCTCCTGGCAACGCGACAGCCAATCAGCGAGCCCCCCCTCGCGCGCGGGACGCCTCCTATCCGCCGCCAAAACAGACGCGCTCCAACCAATCAGAGAGTCCGCTCCTCCGGTTGCTCCGCCCCTCATTATCTTTCTACTGGATGCTTCGGGACGCGTCCCGCCCCCGCGCGCAGCGTCCGTGCCGCCGGCGTCACTTCCCCCTCCCGCCCAGGCGGTGACGTCAGGGCTCGGGGGCCTCCGTGCTTCCCCTGCGTGACCCCGGCGGCACGGGCTGCGGGCGCCATGGCAACGGGGCCGTGGCGGTGACGTCACGCCGCAGGGCTGCCCCGTGACATCAGGGTACGGCAGCTGAGCCCCCCGGCCTCCAGGCCCCAGCAGGCCCGAGAGGCCCCGAGAAGCCCCGGCAGGCCCGAGGGGCCCCGGCCCGCCCTGGGCCTCGCCGAGCCGCTGAGGCAGGACGCGGTTCTCTCTGCCGCTCCTCCGGCCGGGAGCTGCCCGCCTGCCGGGAGGCCGCCCCGGCGCACCCCCCTGCTGCCCCCTCGCCACGCTTCGTGCACCGAGCACGGCCCCGCATTCCCCCCCGGCTCATCCCGGCGCTTCTGTCAAAGGTGCTTTTTCTATTTCAACATTACAAGGGATTTGTCTGGGGTTTTTAGGTTAAATTACTTTGCAGACCCAACTGTCCTTGTGTAACACAGGCCCTGCGCAAAAAGGCTGGTTCGTGTTTACACCAAGGCACGAGGGGAAGATCTTGGTCAGTCCCGTAGTGCTCAGGCAAATCGCCGTAACCCTGGGGAGATCGACAGACAGATAGAGCGTTCGCTTGTCCAGAGCCTGAAAATAAATTGTCATATAAAAATGCGTTAAAAAAATCAGAAAAAAGCCAGCCTTCAGCAAGCTGCTGTTTGGCTCTATCCATTTTTTAGCCCTTGTGTTCTGAGTCTGACAGCAAAAACGGAGCACACATTACGATGTTTGATACTTTATTAGCTGTCTATACTTCTTTATAAATACCTGCAATATTGGAAATGTCACCACTATACCGAAGTAGTAAGTTAGTAAAACACATTCTGAAAACGGTATGCAGACCAAAACGGCATCTCCTATTAGCTTGACTCCCAGGAGTACATTTTTTTTTTTTTCTACCTTTTAAGTACTGATATTTGTGAATAATACTTCGTTGACATTACATAAGAGGCAAACTCCCTTTTTTGCTTGCAGTTTTCCCTCGGGTGCCTTCCATCACTGAAGACACGTTGTTACTCGCTGTTATCTAATTGATACCTTATTTCCCATTATTCTGCAGGATCAGGAGTGGGCTGCGGGCAGGGCAACGTTGCTCAGCATTCCCCAGCACCCATCTCTGTTTCACAGGCTCTGGGTGTGCTGAGCGCTCTGGCCTGGTCCTGCAAGGCGTTTAAATAAGTATTTCATGTCAAAGGATATAAAATAGTCTTTTCAGACCCGGGTTAGTAAACAACATGGTTAAAGTTGGAGTTCTGGCCCCCCTGGAGTAAATGGGGACACATCACGGAGCTTGAAGGACAGAGAGTCACCCGAAGCCTAGGATAAAGACCCGAGTTCAGCATGCTGCGAGGTTGAGCCCTCTATATTAAAAAAAGGAGAGAAAACAACTGCCCCGCCTGCAAAACGCAAAGCAAAAGAAATAATCTTTCCCTCGCCTAAACATTCTCCCACGTTATCAGCGTTTGCTTTCTCCGAAGTGAAATCTTGCTGTGCATCTGCTTCCCTGTTGAAGGTATGACCATTAGTTAAAAATAAGAAGCACATTTCTGGTCGAGACCTAATATTTTTCCAATTAAAAAACCCTCTTGAACATCCAGTCTCTCCTCTGTAGTCAGCTTTACAAGCACCCTAAACATAAATGAGCTTCATATGGTATGGATCAGCCCTTACACGTAGTCTTTATGATTTCTGCTTATGCTGTAAATATGAAAGTCGCTGTGTTACATTTGCCTTCCTGCCGCTCTGGTTACAGCTCTGACCCGCTGACCCACCCTCTGCGCTGAGCCGAGTGTCTGTAATGGCGGCTTTCAGCTTCGGCAAAATTTTAATTTTTGTTTGCAGCCCCTCCTGTATCAACTACTGGGTTGTACGCCCCCACCCTGGACAAATTAACCTCACGTACAAATTTTGTTCTTCTCCAGTTGAGAGTTTTTTTTCCCAAACACATTGTTATATGTGTATGGCCCAAACTGCAAGGGGTGCAGGTCACAGTTGTTTGCCTCAGGTTAGCAAACCTCGCGCCGGATCACAGCAGCTCCAGGACTGCGGAGCAGCTGCCCAGCTTTCTGTAATCCCTCGCGCATAATATGGCTTTTCCTGGCTGATTACTTGTTCTGTATTAAAATCTGCAAATGCTTATCCTGTGGCTTGGTAAATAACTGCCTAAAAAATTTCTTTTCAAGAAATCTGTCAACTGATTTCATTCGTCTTAAAAAACAAATATGTATAAACTCATTGTCCTCACTCAGGAAACAGCAGCACCGTTACGTGTTACAAAGTCTTACAACGCGCCATGGAAAGAGTTGCGTTGTTCTTCGTTCAAACTCATCGTGTAAATCATAACCTGGAGCGCCGGCACAGAGGCCAGATGAGCCAGCATTCCCGGTTAGTGACAATCCTACCACCATCACGTATCCACAGCAAGACTGAACGTGGGAAGAAACGAAACTGGAGTGGAACAAAAGCACAAATCAAGCAGAGGTCGTCTATGGTCTAGAGATAATAAAGGAACCACTGACAAGCACTTTTTCTCCGGATAGGATCAAACAGCTGGGTTCAAAGGCTGCTACAAACCTTGTCTAATACAGCGGTAAGCCTACAGCTGGATCTTGTAACAGCGACTGTAGATGTAATGTCGATGGGCAGCGATAATCCAGACGCACCCTCTCCCCTAAGCAAATAAACCCCTCAGGACTATTTACAGGAACTTACAAAACTCTGTTGTAAAGACAACTTACTGCCCTTGTAGGGGAGGTGAAAGAAATCATATTTCTGCTATTTGCTCCTTGTTTTTAAGCCACTTGGGATCTTTTCAAGCCACAGTGGCCAAAACTGTTAATTTTTCGGAAGACCAAGTCACCAGCCTTGTTTCCTCAGTCGGGTCCGTACAGACACACACTCACAGCGACCAGGTACGACTGCACTGGCAACAGGACACTAAATAAGGACGCTCCACACGACAGACCACGGGCTCCCGACGCACACCTACACTCGGGGTGCTCCTGTCCCCCCCGGCTTCTCCTGCCTCTCCCAGTGCCAGCATCCAAGGGTCAGTGGGATATTGCTTGTCGACACCGTGGCAAGCCGGCGGCGGCGCCGAGCGCATTAGCTCTTGCAGCTGGTGCCGTTCACGGGAACCTTGGACATGGCGGGGCAGTCGCTCTGGAAGGCGTCGAGGTCCTCGGTGGCGGTGGCTTCGGGGACGGCAGTCCCTGTCCCCTGGGGCAGGCAGGCGCCCTGGGGACCCCTCTGGCTGCGCCCACTGCGGGAGCAGTCATGGTGCCCGTGGTTGCCCAAGCGGCTGGAAGCCACCACGGCTTTCATGGCAGCCTGTTGCAAAGGCACAGTGGCACGAACAGTTGTTAGCATGTGTTTCTCCCCTTTGATGCTGCTCCCGAGGCGCTCGAGTCCCCAGAGCGTGCGGAAGGGGAGATGGTGCCGGTTCCTTCAGCCTCGCTGAGCTGAGAAGCCCAGCCCTTTGCCTCGGGTAAGGCTTTTGGGGCAGCCCCGCTGCTGCTCCCCGGGGACGCAGCTGCGCAAGGAGCTGTTCCATCGTCCTTCACCCCCCTCCCTGAGCCAGCCCCCTGAGCTGCCACGTGTCGCTGAACATTGATCCTCTGGGGCAGGGTCCTTAAAACCCAGCGACAGCAGCTCTTGGTGGCCCCAGCCGTTTGCACAAGGGGACGTGAACGTGAGCCACCCCCGGGGGTTAACGGGGCTTTTCCACCTTACCTTCAGTTTCCGCCTGGCATTAAATTCCTGCAGTTTCTTCTGCGTGCTGTCCATGTGAGCAAATTTAGCAGCTTTCCCGGTGACCCATGGATGCTCCAGAGCCTGGTAGACAGTCAGTCTCTTCTGGGGGTCCAGGACGATCAATTTTTTGACCTATAACCAATTCCAGACATACGAAAAGGCTTCATTTATTAAATGCCCCTGGTTTTGTTATCGTTCCAAGCATTGATCTGAAGGCTTCATGCTCAGCAGCCCCGAGGCTCGCTCACCAAGTCCTTGGCGTTGAGGGAAACATCATCCCACCACGGGGACACGAACTCATAGTCGCAGGTGAGGATGCGGCTGTACATGTACTGGTCCCCTCGCGGGTCGAAGAAAGGCTCGAAGCCACAGAGCCTGCGAGCACGGGAGAGAGGAGCTACGTGCTGCTGCCTGGGCCCCGCGGCACAGCCGTGCCGGCGTTTGCCGGCTGCTTGCGGTGGGCTGAGGTGGAGCAAACCGTCTCACTGCCGCAGTTTCACCGGCAGTGTTACTCACAGGATGTAGGTGATGACGCCCACGGACCACATATCCACTTCAGGGCCGTATGGGCACCCGTGGAGGATTTCAGGGGCTGGAAGCAGAGTTTGGGGTTCAAACACACAGGTGTGAGGAGCTCCTGGCAGCGTGGCCAAGGTGGGAACCTCACAGTGGAGGAAACACCCCCTGGACACCGTCAGCATCTCCCAAGCCCAGCGCAGCCATCTGCCATCCCTGCACCGAGCTGTGCACGGCCTCAGGCAGGGAGCAGCCTCCCCGGGTCTCTCTCCCACACCCCCAGCTCTTCCCTCCCGCTCACCGCAGTACCCCGGCGTCCCGCAAACGGTTTTCATGGTGTCCTGTTCATCCACGATCTTGGAGAGCCCGAAGTCACCTTGGAGGGACACAGAGGGGAGCGGCGCTGCCATCAGGGAGAGGTGCCATTAACCCCCCTTGTGCCACGACACCCCCCGGGGGGGCCCC
The DNA here is from genome assembly GCA_013401315.1 of Balaeniceps rex. Taxonomy (NCBI): domain Eukaryota; kingdom Metazoa; phylum Chordata; class Aves; order Pelecaniformes; family Balaenicipitidae; genus Balaeniceps; species Balaeniceps rex. The sequence continues at coordinate 7,441 of VYZW01001961.1, read as the reverse complement.
CGGCAAACCCACCGATTTTAAGGGGAGCGTCGGGGGACAGGTCTGCATAGAGCAGGTTCTCCGGCTTCAGGTCACGGTGGACGACCCCGTTTTCATGCAAATACTGCAGAGAGAGAGAAAGCAGAGATGCGGGAAGGAAGGGAAGGGGCAGGGAAGCCCCGTCTGCCTCGGACAGAATTCGGGAGGAGGCGGCAGCGATCCGGGACCTGGCACAAACACGGGACCAACTCGCCTGACTATTTCTTTGGAAACACCCAACACCTGCAGTGCTGGGGCTGCCAAGGCACAGAAAGGACATTTCCCGTTACGAATTTCCATTTTTAAACCCTCCCGTTGCCATAGAAACGCCATCTCCAGCCGATCCGTGATGCAGAGCAGCGCTGACCTTCCTCCCTCCTCTCCTTCATCCCTCCCAAACGTGGATCAGAAGAGGTGCCTCCGCCAGCAACGCCTTCGGAGGGCCAAGGGCGAGTGGGCAAATGCCTCTCCCCAGGGGTATTTGGGACGGTGCAGCCCCCGCAGCGACACCCCTGAACCACACCGGGACCTCCTCGCCGTGCCCTCCCCAGGGCCTGGGGGGGGACATGCCGGGGGCACGTTACCGAAACGGCTTCCAGGATCTGCTTGACGACGTGGGCCGCATCCCGCTCGCTGTAGAAACCCCTCTCCACGATCCTGCGGGCACAGGGGGTCAGCGCGGCAGCACCCTGCCCTGCATGGACCTCCCTCACCCCCCATCCCCCCAACATGGTGTGCATCAGCCCCTCCCATCCTCATCCTCCCCCCACCATCGGGGTGAGATTTGTCGCCCCTCGTTAGGAGCCAGAATGGGGATCGCGGGGCCGGGCGTACCTGTCGAAGAGCTCTCCTCCAGTCACCAGCTCCAGCACGAGCGCGATCTCGGAGGGCGTCTCGAAGATCTCCTTCAGCTTGATCTGAGAGGGGCGACAGGAGGGATGCAGGATGCGGAGGCTGGCTGTGCCAGGAGGAGCACGCGACCGCCGGGCTGTAAGGGGTTTATCAGGGCAGCCGGCACATTTCCCTCCTTCCCTTTTTATTTGTTTGAACGGGAATTTTTTGAACTGTTTGGAACAGCCCTGCTCACTTAATTGTGCATTAAAGATGATGCCTGGAACGGGAAGAGACAGGCACGCGGCACCTTTATCCTCTTCATGTCTCCAAGCTCGTTAGCTGGAAGAGGAGCTCACCGAAAGCTTCTTAATTTTGCAGCTTCGTCGGCTGCGCTGGCACCTTGGGTGCCTCCATCCAGCCCCATGGCGTGGGATCGACCCCCGGCAAAGCCCTGCCCTTGTCCCTCCCGGGACAGATCCTGCACATCTGCGGTTGCAGGGATGCAGGAGAGACGCACGGAGCCCCAAGGGGCCAAAGCCACCTCTGGGATGAGGACCTGGGACCCCGCGGGCACTTTTGGAAACATCCCTTGGACCATTTTGCAGCAGAAGAGGTACTAAAGAAACAGTGTTTTTCTCCTGATTTTTGGTTTTTTAGCTCCCACGTGAGGTGAGCTTGTCTGCCCGAGACCTTTGTGCCACTGCAGCAAATCTGGAATTAACAGGTCTCTCTTAAAACTACGTCAAAATGCAATTTTTTTAATGGAAAACAGAGAATTTCATGCTTCTTAAGACTTTTGTGACACTGCGAATTTCATGGGGCTTTAATCATTACCTTCATAGGCTGGGTGACAAGCCGTGATACCCCGCAGGGTGAGAGACACTATGTGGCAGCTTATTGCATTATAATAATACACGGAAGCACTATAATTTTCCTATTAACTTCAAAAGTTTACAATCCTATTATCATCCGCTGTTGAGGTTGGTGCTGAACGATAGCGAGCGCATAGATGGCACCGGCGTAAATAATGAAACGGAGCATCTCTTCTTCGGAAAATCACTTGAACTTGGGAGTGAGCAGAACCCGACGGAAATTCAGTGATTTAAGTATTAAAACTGTCCAGCTGGTTCCTCCTCCACATCTCCGCCACCTGGAGAGTAAAGGAGGAGGGAGGGCAGAAACTGAATTTTCTGATGTGTTTCTGATAGTGGATCAGAGGGAGCCTCTCCCCATCTGTGGCCGATATCAGCCGAGCATCCTCCCGGGCTGCTCCGAGCGGGCGATTCCCATCCTGGCTGTTGTCCCTGCGTCTCCCCAGATGTCCTGGGATGAGGGAAGCATCTCCGTGGAAAAGGCTGAAGCGCCTGATTGACTCAAAATGCTGAAACACCCCAATGCCCAAGGCAGGCCCACACCGAGCTGGCCCAGGGGCTTAGGGATGCCCCGGCTCCAGCCCGTTTGCCCCCATCATCCTCATTTTTGGGCTTCCTTTGGCTTCATCTCTTGCATCGAGGTTTGGGACGACAGCGGGCGGGCAGGACATCCCTGCTGGGGCTCTTTCAGAGAGCAAAGCCTTATTGCTCCAAGGATGGTTGACGTGGGCTGGGCTGGAAGCAGCCATGCCCGGGGTTTTGAGCCATACTGCAAAAAAAAAAGGGCAGCATGGGCGGCAGCAGCCAGCGGCGACGCGGTGTCCTGGCGACGTCCTGGCAATGTCCTGGCAATTAAATCGGTTGGAGCCAGAGTCTGTCGCACCTCTGCAGAAACAGCCCCCAGCAGCAGCTGCCAGGTGGCTTTTTGTGTTATTTCTTTAACTCAGGTCGTCTCTGAGATGCTTTTGCAATTTGCCGGTGGAACGAAGCAGCTGGGAATAAGCCTTTTTATCAGGTGGAGGGATGGGGGGCACAGAGCCCCCGACCCCCTGCCATTGCAGAGGGGCCGACACGGTGGCCCTGGCTCTGCTGACACCGGCGGTGATTTGATCCGCTCCTGGGCGTTGCAAATTGTTCCGGCCGAGCCGCTGTTATCCCCCGAGCGCTGAGCAAGAGAAACGGCAGCCGGCTATGCCAGGACACGGCGCCCAGCACCCGCGGCCCCGTCCTCCCCTTTTATCTCCCCTTGCAGGATTCATTACAGATGGGCAATTTGCTGTGGTATTCATTTGATCTCCTCGATGGAAATTGCTTACCAAATGGAAGTCTCAGGCCAGGGGACAGGGGGGAGGAGGGGGGGGCCCTGGCCCTCGATATCGGAGCTGGGAAGCTCAAAGGCACCGCAAGGACCAGGAGTTTCACGCGGCAGCGAGCGGGGAGTCACCGTGCCACGGCGAGGACCGGGCAGCCTGCCTGCAAGGCAGGGAGGGGACGTGGGGTGCAGGCAGGATTTCCCGTGGGGCTGTACTCACGATATTGGGGTGCGAGAGCCGCAGCAGGACCCCGATCTCCGTCCTCACGATCTTTTTGTCAATCTGGAAAGCAGAGCCCGCATGGAAGTGGTGTTACCTCTGCTGCCGGGTCTGGGTCCGGCCCCCCACCATGCATGGACTGCTCCCACGCACCCAGTACCCCCCCCAGCCTGCTGCACCCCCAGCCCAAACCCCGGTGCTTTTCTCCATCCAGGACCCCTGGACCATGGGAGCGATGCCCGGCTGACAGCCCCGTGCCCGTCCTGGTGCCCCACCGGTGCCAAGGAGCTTTGGGAGCAGAGCAGAGACCCCCCCCACACCCTGCAGCCCTCCCGCCCACCGACACTCACCGTCTTCTTCAGTATCTTGGCGGCGTACGGGGTGCCCGTGCCCTTCTCCTCACAGCTGTACACCACCGAGGTGGCTCCCCTGCGGGAGGGCGGAGGTGCGTGAGGTGGCCTGGATGCGGCCAGGATGGATGGGGGTCCCGCTCACCCCATGCCCCCCACCATGACCTTTGCCAGCACCAGACCCTGGGAGCTCAGCCTGCGTCTTCCCCCCGTGCATCCCGCTCCCCGCATCATTTTCAGCTTTCCCAGGTAAAGCCATTTTAATTAAAACCGAGTCCTTCAGGGGGTTTAAATCCTTAAGCAGCTTTCATGACAGGACGGAGCCTCCCTCTCCCCACTCGCGGCCACGAGGACAACCTCAGCGGGGACCGCAGCGACATCACGAGGGTCCCACCCCGGCTGCGTCCCCGCGGTGCCGGCGAGGCCACGGCACATGGGGCGATCCCGCAGCGTCACAAAACCTCCCCGGCAGGTTAAACCGCTCCGAGTTACAAGAGGGGTCGTTCCTGTCAAACCCCCAGCAGCGCCCCTCCGCTGCCAGTGGTTTTTAGATCTGGTTAATAACGTTTTCTAACCACTGGACAGTGAAATCAACCCATTGCTTCAGGCCATTACGGGGCTCGTTTGCAATTTCATCTTCGCTGCCTGGCTCCTCGGAGCAGATTAATTCTCGCCCCTGAGTAATCGACCACGTTTTATTGCTCTTTGGCTTCGCCGTCTTCTGGGACCGAGTTCAGGCTCTGCCTCGAGGCACACGGCGTCCCCGCCTGCCCGTGCCCTTGGCCCAGGCAAGCACCAACCCCGAAAGGCCAGCCCTGTGTGCCCAGGGGCCATTTTTTGCACCAAAATCTCCCCTGAGACCAAGACCAACCCGCAGCGTGGCTGCAGGTGACCTTTTGCTGCGGCACCACATGCCGAATGCCCCAGCGCCGCCGGCGCTCCCTGGGGTGCTCTCGTGAAAGAAAGAGATTTGCTTTAAAAACGAGAGCGGATTTTTGCAACTCATCCGGCTGAACTTGGGAATCGTGTTCCTATGGCAACGGCAGAGCCGGGTACCACGGAGCCTGGGGATGCTGCGGGGCCTGGGGATGCTGCGGGGTGAGCAAAAGCCGGCAATTCTAGACCTGGGCCATTTTCAAAACATTTTCTTCTTTTTGCTCAATGTTTTCTATGAAATTTTATTTTGCAAATAAAAAGCCATTTGCAAACAAATTGCTCAGGCTTGGAGGGGAGAGGTGGCCGTCACCCTCCTCTTCTCCAGCTCAGGAAAACAGGCAGAAAGCTTCAATTTGAACCCAAAATGGCATCACTGCCGCTACGACCGCAACAATAACGTGGTTCCAGCAGGAGAAAAAGCCACGAGCACCTCCCCTGGCTCCAGCAGCCCTCCCGCAGCCGGGGCTCCGCTCGCGGCAGGCGCGGTTCCCAAACGTGCCGGGCGGTTTGCAGTAAACCAGCGGCACTCTGCCTGCCGCTGCCTCTGCACGCAGCGGACGCCTGGTTATTATCCTGATTTCCCAGCCGGCCTGGGCACGGGGGCAGGACCCGGCAGCCCCCCCCCTCCTCCTTACACCCCCTCGCCATAGCTGAACCCCAGCCCACACCCGGCGCCTCTCGCCCTCCCGCTGTCCAGCAAGATTTTTCCGCACAGACAATTTGCAGCCTTGATTCCTGCTGCCGACAGGATCGTTTAGAAGCCCTCGGCTCGGCATTTAGGAGGTGCTGGGGTTGCTCCGCAGATGCAGCGCAGCCTGCTGTGCCCGTGGCACGGCACCGGCTGCCCCTCGCGTGTTCCCAATTACGGCAGCGGCTGGATTCATGCCGGCATTCGCTACACCCCGGCCCCTCACCCTGCCGGCCCCGGCAGCCGCCGCTCGCTGCTGCTTAAGGCCTCAAATAAATATCCGCAATCAACCTTGACTGCGACAGGAGATAATTGCATTTGCTTTACAGATGAACTGGAAAATGTCGAACAATGGGATTTGCCGAGAGAGCCTGGACCGGCGTCGGGGGCACGTGCAGCCTGCCAAGCGCCGGGGCCAGCCCGTGGGGAGGATGGTGTGAACCCACGGCCGAGCCGGCACCCCGGCTGGACGCTGCTGCCCACGGCCATGCTGCGATGGCCGAGAGCAGCCCCCAGGCTGCTCCAAGTCACCCCCGGGCCACGTCAGGCTGGGTCCTCCCTGCTGGCACAGCAGCACGGCTGGTGGCATGGCCACCCCGTGCCCCCTCCATCCATCCCCTGCTCCCTGTGGCTTCTAAGGCCAGAGCAGGATCCGACCTCGCAGCGTGGCACGGCGGCTCAGGCAGCTTCGGCGCAGCACAGCAGAGAGGCACTAAGTGAAAGCCACGCGTGGCGAGTGGGCTCCCACCGCCCCGGATCACACCGTGTGCCCAATGCGCCGGGCATGTGGCCACGAGCAGATGGCTCCGAGATCGAGACCAGTTTGATTTAACCCTGGATGCTGAAACTGGATGGATGGTTGAAAGGGTGTCGGGGGCTCAGAGCCTGTCCCCCTGTCCTACATCCATCTGTGCAGGGCTGCGTGCTGCCGAGCTCTGAGCTGACACTGGCCACACCTCGCTAAGAAGCCTTAAATACCGGCTTTTACCAAAGCTGCTGGTTTTCAGGCTCAAAGCTTCCTCTGCTGCTGGAAACCCTGCGGATGGCTGGGGCTGGCCCAGCCTGGGCCACCACCACCGAAAACATCGGCTTCAGAGCCTGGGCTTGGCAGGCGGCACTGCCTCCCCTCTGCCGGCACAGCCCGGAGCCCCCCTCAAAGGGGATGGTCAGCCTTTGCACACACAGATCCCCAGCACCCCCTTGCACCCCCTGCCCTGGGGGCACTGGGACACCGGCCGCCCCTTGTCACCTGCCCCCTGGTTGGGAGCGCTCCCAGCACAGGAGCCCCTCAGTGCCAGCGCTGCCGCTCTCCCCCGCAGGACATGGGAGCTGGGCCTGGGCATCTCCGGGATGTGCCATGGCCCCTGGGGCACCGGCAGCCTCCCGGGCCCACGGACACTTGGCACTGGCGCTGGGCACCCCCGGACGCCGCATCCCGAGGGCCCCACGAAGGCTGGGAAAGGGCTGAGCTGCCGTGGAGGACGGCAGTGCCAGGGCGGTGTGTGCCAGCGGCGAGGGCAAACCCGCCGGGGAAGCAGAGACCGGCACTGCCTGCAGGCAGGTTTAAAATACGTGTCTCCTGGCAGCCCCAGGAACGGCACACAGCACCCATGGGACCTGCCAAGCCAGCCCTGATGTTCCCTGCCGATGAGGATTTACAGTAGGACCTCTAATAAATACATCACGAGAGCCTCCACTGAGCAGCCGGTGTCTGCCAAGGCGGCTCCCATCGATGCCACCGCATGCCCCACGGCCGCGGGGACACAGCCGGTACCCTCGGTGGGGCTTTCTGACCCAGGGGGACAAATCCAGATCTGGGAATAAATCCCCCCGGGGCCGTGTCCCTTTGCTGGGGCTCACACCACCAGTCCTTTGCAGGGGGCTGCTGCGAGAGGGACCCACCACGGCCCCACGCCGTGCCATCGCCCACCTCCCCAAAGCCTTGGGCTGCTCAGAGGGAGACAGGTCTCACCATGAGCCCGCTCCCCACTACAGGGGTAAGAAACGTACAGCTCCACACGCACGGGGAACCCAGACCCCATCCTGCAAACCCTCAGCGAGCGCTCCCGAAACCACTGCTGCAGCGTCATGGCAGATCCCAAGCCCCAGCTCACACGTGAGGACAGGGTCTCCCTCCATTTCCCCCCCTTATCCATCCCTCCCTCCCTCTCCATCCCTCCCTCTCCCCACCAGGCCCACGCAAGGTGGGCT
>VYZW01001958.1:8743-53935 GCA_013401315.1 Balaeniceps rex | reverse complement strand
TGGTGTATCCCTAATATATTAAGGAAATCTGGCCCATATGGATTTGAATGGAAGCTGTGAAAATGACGGAGTAGTAGTGAACTGTGATCAATCTGCTGATACTCTCTGGCACTGGACATTGGGAAGTATATATAGCAGAGGTAGACAACCAAGTGAGGCAGACAATGTAGGAACTGGGTTTGACTTCTGCCTATCTTTATATATCTTTATTATTATTTATCTTTAATTTACATTTTCTAACAAGGCAAAGGGAGGAATAAGACTGAAGCAAAGGGAGCTGTCTATAAAAGAGCACGTGTAAGATGGGAATGTTTAAACATCTCATTCAGAATACCTGTGCTGTAGGTCTCTGCAATTTAGTGAGAGAGGTAAGCTAGCATGTACAGAGAAGGACAGTAGATTTGACAAGATGTGAGGGGAGATAAAGAGCTGCGTTTATACAGAGTAGAAAAGTGACTCAAGGGGAAGGAGCAGAATCTGAGCTGCCTTTTTAAATATTGCATTGTAGTAGAATAAATACAAAGAGGAGAACTTTTTCAGCTGACAGCCAGAAGTACTCTTGAGTGCAATTTAGTGGAAAGAAGAAAGCAAAAAGAAAAGTTAAGCAATGGGGCTAAGGACTCTATAGAAATGTTAAGTGCATGGCTTCAGCACACACATATGAGGTTGCAGTGGAGGGGCTGTAGGAACACTTGTTCCATTAAACCTGCTGAATCTTCCTCTGAGTAGCTGCTCATTATGAGTCCAGGTATGTGATATTATTGTTAGCTTGTACTAGATCGACTGTACAGTGTAGGTTTGTGATAGTTGTCTGTGCTATTTCCTATCTTGCTTAGTTATTATGGCACTGAAACTTCTTGCTAGAGCAGATCGCTTGCTAAATCCCTCTCTTTTGCTTGGCATACAGGAGCCTTGTGAAAATGTACTCATTTGTGGGGTTAACTTTCCATTTGATCTGTTTGCTTACTGTGCCAAGCATAAAGAAGGCAGCAGCAGTGTAGGAGCAGGGGTGGGGTGTAAGCCCCTTGGAACGGCAACTCAAACTTTAAATCAATTTAAGCTTCTCACAAATCAGCACCGATGCCTGCACGTAGTACATGAGAACGGTCAGTACACAGATTTTCTTTCCTTCCCTGGCCACCTGTCTGTGACATGCATACAGTGTTCTGGTTGGAGTGAAATTTTGGACAACTTCTCTGTTTTGAACTTGATTTATTTTTTTATTTATTGACTTATGCCAGGTCTGAAATTGGTGAANGATATGTTAAAGGCCTAGTTAAAAAATTAGTGAGACTCTTCAAAAACCATGGGGCTAGTCTTCATGCTGGGCTGAGCCCAGTGGTTTGTTCTGACTCATGAACCTAAGTCTGTGCACCACTTACATGTACTCTTCTGAGATGCTAAAGCTGTCAGGATTCTTTTTCAGCAATGTATGGAAGTACAGCTCTGGGTTTTAAAGACAGGAGTTATAATATCATCAAGTAGATGTCTCCGATCAGAAGAGTGAGCAGAAGTGATTGCAAGGAATCCCACATTTCCACTGATCTGCTGCAAGCTAGTTTTACAGAGTTACAGGATTTTCTTCTTTCTCCTGTGAATGTCCTAACTTTCCAGAGCAATAAAGCTGCAACCATGCTTGTTTTAAGGTCTAGTTTTCCTTCAGTGTATCAGCTCACATGTGTACTGTAAGCTGATACAACGACAAGAGTGAGTTCCTGAGAGAGCTCTGTCTACTTCCTTGGGAAAGGGAGAGGAGAATGGGAAGACATTGGACTGCTGGACTCCTAATAAAACAAAAGAGTGAAACACGGCATGTGGGGAAAGGTGAAAATTACTTTAGCAAGTAATTCAATCTTGCATCTGTGTATATATTGCACTGCATATGCTTGAATAGTTGATTGGATTTTACTAAATTCTATATTAATGCAATTTTCTAGCCTTGAACTGGTAATCTATCATTTCAGTTAAAGAATGACAGATAGCTTGATAGTGTTCACTCTGTGTGTATTTAAAAAAAAGGGGCAAAATACTTGGCAGTGAGAGGAGTTGCAGCTATGAAAAACAAGAGCAGACACAGGGAACGTTTCTTCCTTTTGAGGGAGATTTTCAGTTTTGAGATGAATTCTTAAAATGTGGTGGGTTTGGGTTTTTTTTAATGTTTCGTTATGAACTATAAAACAAATTCCCACTTTTTTGAGTCAGTTGCACTAAGTTTTCCTCAACTGTTACCCTTTCTGCACACCCCAGACATTTTCCACTTGTATGGGTGTCCTCGGAATGTCTGCCTCTTGTAGGTATTTTCCCGCCGTTTTTGAGAGAGCCCTGCCTCTGCTTACCTGGCTGTGACAGGAACTGTTTTTCTTGCAAATCTGAAGCCCTGCTGTGATGGGAGCCAATTATTCCGTGACATGTTTTCTTCCTGCTCTGGATCATGTTTACAAGCCAGAGTTCTGTAGTAATAATAGTAATAAGCAACCTCCCAGCTGTCATGCCAGCTTCATAGACTTTCTCCGGTGTCAGCTCTCTGGCTTGCTGACAGTGTCTGGCTTGGAAGCCCTTGCTACACATGCACAGAGTAGCTCAGCTGCCCTCCTGCCTTGTGCCAACAGAGACTACTTTGGACTGTCCCTAACGAAAGCCGCATGCAAGCGGAGGAATGGTTTTCATTCTGCCCTCCTGCATGCGCTTTGAAGTCCAGCATGGTGTGAATGAGTCTTACTTCCTGTGGCAAGGGTGAAAGGATAACTCGGTAAACTTGGCCTGAGGATTGATAAATAGTTCTGTTTCTCCTAAGATATGCCAAATCCGCTCGTAACCATCCCCCAATAGAGCCTTCTTGCTCTGAATTTTGGATCTGTATCATACCTAATCAGCTTGTAAATGTGTAGCTCCTTGGGACACAGACTTGCTTGCTTAGCTCCATCCACTGTTGTACAATACTTTTTCATTTAAAGGGACTGAAGAAGAATTTACTCCTTTTACCTTAAAGCTTACTGAAAGTGGTCTGTTGTTCCCATCTCAGTGGGAAATTTAGGCAGTTCCTGTTGAGCTACAACTCGCTGAAGCCCAGGAGATGGTCTCTTCCTTGCCAGGAACTGGGCTATCAGTATAGCCTGCTTATCAGTCCCACAACAAAATTTTTTGAGGTGATGTGAGGATAAAAATCTCACAGGTCTTTCACTAGAATTAATGGCAGCTTTTAAAGAATCATCTTCCCTCTGGCCTTTGTTTAATCATCAGTCTTGAGCTCAGATGTAAGAGCTCAGGTGAAGCTTCACTTCTGAACTTCACATTTTACTAATTAGGAACTCTTGACAAGAGTTTAAATTTCTCTTGAAAAGACACCAGTTCCATATCTGCAACTATACTTCGTCATTTTATTGGGCTTGTAGTATGTGTTTCCTTTAAAAGGCATCAGAATTAATGCAGTGCCCCTCGGGCAGAGTGCTTGTGATCAAAGGGCTGTGAAAGATTGGGTGCCAATACTCTTTTAAATTTTTTTTCCCCTCTCTCTTTTTTTTTTTTTTTTTTTCTTTTGACCAGCAACATCCTTAAATACATTCAGCAGTGCAATTGGAAACATTTTATGTTATTCTGGAACTAGATTTTCCAAAACGTAGTTAGTAAAATGCTATGTTTCCTATTTATTCCTGAGAATGGACTAACATCCTTTATTCTTGTTTCTGGACTTACTGCCCACTGTGCTACAGACCTCAGCAAACAGATCTGTGTTTGTGTGTATGTATGTGCTCATACACGTGCATGAGTGTGGACATAGCTGGGGGTCAGGCTGCAGTTGTCTCTAAAGTAGGCAGCATGAATTTTTTTTGAGTGTATATTTATTTTTTAAAGTAACTTCTCATTTTTCACATGACTGAGAGTTTGTCTAATTAAACAAGCAGCATTGTTCAAACTGCTGCGCCCCAGAGCTCTGAACATCAGTCGCTTGCTGTCCTTGGGTACAAAGCAACCTGCTCACCACAGGCAACAGGGATAAAGTGTTCAAAGGACAGTGGGACGCGATTCAGTCTGTGTTTCACCTTATAAACTTCCCTTTTCCCCCGCCCTCTCCCTCCCCTTCTGCTCAGCCATAAAAGAGCGCCCTGTGTAATAGGAGTTGGGAGAGGGGGAGGAATAGCAGGTTTATGATAGACCTAGCTTTGCTGAAACCTGGGATGATGTCCAGTGTGACCATGCAGAGGGATGAGCTCGGGGAAATGGTTGGAAGTTCAAAGGCCTTTTTGTGTTGCTCACTGTCAGTTGGCAGATGTGCTCTCTTGGGCTGTTGCTGCCCAGCCTGGCTCTTCCCACCAGCTCCCCTTCCTTGGGCTTGTTCCCCATCATGCCTCTCTGCTCTGCCTGGGGAGGTGGGTTAGTCCCTGTTTGGGCATTTGTCTGTCTTCAGCTCCATCCTAGGACTTGTCTTTGCTCATCTCTTCTAGGAAAATATTGTTTCTTTGTACAGATATGGAGAGATCAAGCTGGAATTGAGCAGGGAAGGGGGGATGAGGCTTAACTGTGTTTACTGTTGCGTTATCTAATCCTTCTATGAGTAGTGGTGAAAGCATGTCAGTGCAATCTGTGATTACTTTCTCATCAGTGGAAGCAGTGCCTATGAAGGACTTGCGGCTTTCTTAGGAAGTAATAAATATCCTTCATTTTACAGGTGGGGGAAGTGGGGCTAAAGAGATAGAACTGTCCCATGGTCATGCAAGCATCAATATCAAGCTGGGAAGAGAATATAAGGATTCTGTTTCCAGTCTTCTAGATGCTAATCCAGCTTCTCCAGAGAGGTCTTTCTCCATCTCTGGCAGTGAAAGGAGTTCCTACTGCTTCATTTGTATTGGCATGTACTCTTCTTCTGACCATGGAATTGTGGCTTTTAAAATAAGTTATATGAGTTAAAGCAATACATTTACCAAATTGTGTAGCTGCTCCATGATGTCAGGACAAAATATAGTGGACGTTGTTTGAATGTCCTAAGTGTGACCTCTTAACTTTTGAATTTCCTCTTAACTTCAAATTTCCAAACACTTTGGATATATTTACAACGCTACTAAATATTAACTCTGGGCTAGTGGTATGCCCTCAGCCTTAGCTCCATAGGAATAAAACTCATCAAAATATGAAGTAATAAACGACCAACAGAAGGGATGAATAATAGCAACCGTAGAGCAAAGGGCTGTGGAACTGAACCCTGATGTGTTTAGAATGAATAGAAAAGAAACACAGGAACGTTTCTCTGTAGGCAGTTTGCTTTTTAATGGGGAGAAGGGATCGTGGATTGGGAGGGCAGAGCTGGAAAGAGAGGGGTTTAGGAAGAGACTGCCCCCGTGTGAAAGCTGCTCCCAGAATCTCTTGCATTTTCCTTTGAAGCATCTGTTTCTGACCATTATTAGATTCAGGTTACGAGTTTATGTGGATCCCTGCCCTGATCCTATTGGCAGTTCCTCTGCTCTATGAGACATCAGCCTTCATTCATTAGGTTTTTTTTGTCTTAAGTGGGTTTGTGTTTTTTCTTCCTTCTTTAAAGGAGAGCTCCTGTAGCAGGGGATTTATCTCCCCCCCGGTGTTGTCTGGGCTGGCACACACTTGCTGTCTGCTGGGGTGGGAATTAGGTCCTCCTTTGTATGTGACAGTTTGTGTTTCGCCCTCTTGCCCCTGCTCCCCCTCCCCTGTGATTGAAGCTCAATTTTTATATTTAGACGGAGTATGAAATTGGCTGAACCGCTCCCTGTAGGGGTGGAATTTCATTTTGTGTCGTTACCTCATGAAGGGATGCAGCAGTTCAGTGGGATAATGGTATCCGCTCTGAACCAGCACTAATGGCCTAACCCTCTGGGAGCCTGAAGAATTCTCCCCTGGAGAGCCAGCATGCACATTCCCTTCCAGGTGGCTCCTGTGCAGTCCTTTGGTGATTAGTCACGCTGGGACTGAGGGAGAGCAGACAGAAAAGCATATGCTGGCAGGATGGTCTTAGTCCTGAAACTGCAGCTGAGGCCGGGGAAGGTTTGTGCAGCATGCAATGTACAGAAGTTGTGCTTGGGGGAGAGAGGGCTGATCTGTGGGACTGACCCTCTGAATCCAAAAATCTGTCTTGGTTTTGTTTGGAAGCAGAGTTTGGGAACTGGAGTGTTTTCCCATTCTGCTTGCCCTGGGGAAGAAGGGGAAGCTCCCTCTCCATTTTGATGCAGCAGCACAGGGGTGCTCAGAGAAAGTGCAATGCAAGGAAGTGGATCAGCCATTGGAAGACCAGGGTGCTGTCAAACCTGTGGGGTGAAAATACAGATTTGTGTGCTTCCCTCTCCTTCATTCCTCTCTGGGGCCTAGAATTAGCTGGATCAGACCTCGACATATTATCTGCATGGGGCATACTGGACACGATGGGAAGAACCTTTTCCCAAGGGCCAGTGCCAGATTCTGTATTTTGTCACCTAGTGCAGGGTTCAGTGTTGAGAGCAGCAACATCTGCAGCGATGTCCTCTCAAATACAGAGATACCTATGCCTGCCATACTGCAGGAACAGCTGAGAAGATGACTGAGATTTGTGGTTAGGAAAAGAGATGTTAGAGCAAGTCTGAATTTAACTGCACTAGTGTATTCTTAGGGTGGAAGGCTTTTAGGACAGGCCCTTGGTGAGAAGCGTTGGAGGACTTGCTATAGAGAGCAGTGAATGATTCTGTATCATGTAATCCATGCTGCGTTCACAGGACATTGGCAGCAGTCCAGGGCCAAGGGGAAATGGAGGGTTGAGGAAGCTGGAAAAGCTGAAAATGTGACTATTTATTCTCCTTATTAAATCCTTCTCCTTGTGTGTGTGGCTGCTGTCTTCACCTTCTTTTTTTACCTGCCTCCCTCCCCTCGTGCTCCCACCTCCAGGATAGTGTTGGCAGGGGAAGAAGTAGCAGCATAGCAGAAGAGGGCTGGCCCGCCTGGTGACAGATGGGAGATGCTGTCGGCAAGCTGGGCTGGGATGAAAGGGTTTCAGGCACTAGCCTCTCCAGCCCTTGCCCCTTTGTATTGCTGAGTGAACGTTGTTCTTTGGAGAACACACCTGTCAGGAACAGTCTTGTGCAGCCCCTTCCCTACCACAGCTGGCAGCACTTAAAAGCATGAACCTCCCGGGGTTGAGTGTTCCTCTCATCTGTGGGGGGAAGGACAGGGCTGGTGCTCCCCCTTGAATTCCAGCCTTGTGGCTCCAGGCCTCTTCAAACACTGTGGATTTGTGGTTCCACTCCATTGCCAGCAGACTCCTGTGTAGGCAAGCATCATCCCATGTCTGCCCCTTCCTCTGTCCCTTCTAGAGACCTCTAGCAGGGTTTGGACTCTATTGCCCATGCCTGAGGTACAGAGAATTATCCTCAGCATTGGATTCCTGCCTCTAGCTTCTCCTTGCAAGTTTGTTAGACAAAAATGCTGGCAGAGTCCCTGTGCTGGAACACATGCTGTAGCGTGTACCTTGCAAAATCCTGTTCCCAAAAACATTGCTTCTGATAGTTCTCACTCTAGAGAACTCACTGTGTAATAGAAACAGGATGGACTGCACTGGGAAGCATGCAGGAAAGATGCTGATAATGTCATTTTTTTTGTTATAAACCAAGTGCAGTTATGGGAGGACAGCAGGCTCAAGGATGAAAGAGAAAAAAGGAACTCAGTGGGGGAATTGTGGTGACTATTGTGGAAAGGTCAGTGCTTGTCTGGGGAGGAGAGACTGCCAAGCTACAGACCTGCCCTGGCCCCCCATCTGAGGGACAGCTCTTCCTCATGACTTGAAATTTTATGTCTTTTGTTTCTAAGAGGTGTAGCTCTCTTCCCTCAGGAGGGAAGGAACTTTGCTTTCAGGAAGGAAGCTGGCTGTAGCTTCATGAGGTGTTTATTTGCTGTTGCAGTGCTGCCCACTTGCTCCCCCTTGGACTTCCACTGTGACAACGGGAAGTGTATCCGCCGGTCGTGGGTCTGCGATGGAGACAATGACTGTGAGGATGATTCTGATGAACAGGACTGCCGTAAGTCACCTCTCTGAGGGGAGAGAGTGGGTAAAGTGCCTGCCTGCCATGGCCGGGGAAAGTTGACCCTTTTTATTACAGGAATGTAAGAGTTTATCCACTGAATCGGACCTTTGGCTTGTAATAAGCTATATCCTGCCTCTCACAGAGGTGTGTACTTGATGTCCATAAGCCCTGCTGCCTTGGCACCTGGCTTGCTGTTCAGCTGTGTGTCCTGGGGGAGGGGATGCTTCTTCATCCAGCTGGAGAACCGTTTATGCCCTGCAGCCTTGCTAGTTAATGTCCCATGAAGCACTTCCCTGAGCTGAGCTCTTCGTGTCCTCCCCTGTTCGTGGAAACACCTAACCCCTGCCAAATCCTACTGAACTGCCTGTCTGGCTGACTTCCTGTGGCCTCAGGTTCCACTGTCTGACTTTTCTGCTGTGCCGGGCTGTCCTCAGCATCCTCTCCCTTCAAACAGAGCTCCCTGAGGAGAGGGAAGTGCTGTAGGGATGCTGGCCACACAGAGGCCTGTTACTCGGAAAGCTGACTGACTGCTGCCGTGTGAGGTGCCATCTTCAAAAGAGCTGCCATGGCAGGCTGCTAGCTGTGAGAACTGCCATTGTGCTTCTACAGATTATTAAAATGGAAGGAATTTTGTCTGAGTCTTTGGAGGTCAGCCCCCTCCTTCCCCCTTTGTGTTGAGGACAAGGGTTGCTTGTGGTTGGCTTCCATTAGCAAAAGGTGTTCGGGGATACAACTTTCCTTCTCCACAACAAATCATCAGGTCTGTAATTGGCAGCACGTGCCAGAGGACCAGTGTGTTATGCAGCACTGGAGCTTCAGCTTCTCTGAAACTGCACTGGTTGCTGGCATCAGGCCGCAGTTAGGAGCAGAACTGTTTTGCTGTCTGATTGAGATGGTTGCAGCTGCTTAATAAACATCACTCTACAGCCCTTGAATTCTACAAAAGTTGTGTGCATAGTGCTCCAGAGTGGCTCTGATGGAGGAACCACGTTATCAAGTAATGCAAAAATAAAGCTCCTGGTTGTAAGGTATTCCATGTCCAATACTTGCGTGGAAATAAATTCACTTTTTGATCAGCATGCCCCTGATCTTTGCCTGCCCTTTTGGGCAAAGGGCTGGGAAGCAGGGTTCAGGGGTTTGATATCCTGTGTGATGCTCTGGATCACATGACTAAGCTCAGTTTTACAGTCTATTCAAAGATTTTAATGAAAGGAAAGGTATATAGGTCTAGGTCTGTTTGGTCTTCTGTTTTTCATAAAAAGTTGGAATGCCCTCATATCTAAGACAACAGTGGAGAAAGGTGGGTCAAAAGATTTGGAGACTAATGAAAGGAGGAAGGCAAGGTTCTGTGAATAAGAGACTAGCACGTAACCATAGGAGGGTTTCTGTTGGATTGAGGTCCTCCAGTGCCAATTTTGCACTTCTTCACTGGTCTGCAGACAAGCCTCCTTAGAAGACTGGCAAAGACTGGCAAAGAGGGTGGAATGAGGCTGCAAATACTGAGGCATTCAGAAGAGGAAGTTTTTCTCTCTCCCTTTTCAATGAACATTTCCTTTCCTTTGAAGATAGCTTTGGCATTGTTGTGAAAAGAAGGTGGAGATACAATTCTACCAGCAATTATTTGTTAGATAATGATAGGGCCCATTAATTCCTTTAAAAAGAGGCCTGGATTGCCTTTTTGCTGTGCAGGGATCTCTTGAGCCTGGCTTGGGGCAGTGCTAGAATACCAGCACAGGGTGGGTGGCTTCATCTCTCTGTTCCAGGTACTTCCTCCAACCCGTGTTCTCAAGTTTTAGAGCCTCCTGTACTATTGGCTTGTGGATGTAGTGGAAGAGAGTCACTGAGGAAATCTCACAGTGGCCCTCCTGGTATTGTTAGGGGAAGGAAAATCAGCTCTCCAATATCGCAGTGTCCTTGGAAGACGATGTTGCTCGATTTGTAACATGTCACAGATTTGGTGTTCTGCAAGGTAAATCTTCTTGCCTTACCTTCACCTTATCTCCATTGTGTCCCTGCAGCTCCACGGGAGTGTGAGGAAGATGAGTTCTCATGTCAGAATGGATACTGCATCCGCAGCCTGTGGCACTGCGATGGTGACAACGACTGTGGCGACAACAGTGATGAGCAGTGTGGTGAGTAATGTGGCCTTACAAATACTGTCCTGGAGCACTTTAAAAGCGATTGCACGGACTCTAACCTGTGCAGTTCTAGGGTCCCCTGAGCATGGCGAGGGCTCGCAGCTAGCTTGTCTGGGCTGGGCTTGTGGGATATTCCGTTCCCAGGGTTGGCTGCTTGGGATCTCAGGCTGCACGGCTTACCTGCCAGGCAAAAATCACTTGAGACCTGTTATTCCTTGACATGCCATTGTGAAGTCCTGTGTATTCCTTTTGAATCCAGCACTCTGTGTCAGTTAAATGGACACTGATAGTTTTGCTCAGGCACTGCACAGCATGGGTATGTATGGTTTAATGAGCAATCTTTGTTTGTGGGTGCCCTAGTAACTTCAGGAGCATGGTGTGGTTGTTTCCTGGGTACTCTGAGAAAAGCCAAGGCTTTGTTTACATTGCTGTCTCTGCAGATATGAGAAAGTGCTCGGAGAAGGAGTTTCGTTGCAGTGACGGTAGCTGCATAGCTGAGCACTGGTTCTGTGATGGTGACACAGACTGCAAGGATGGCTCGGATGAAGAGAATTGCCGTAAGTGCTCTCATTGCTTTGTAACCACAGGAAATAGCCCTTTGTTCCTGCTCGTTTTCTTGGGGTTTGGCACATTTTCTGCAGCAGAGATCAAAAACAAGTTAGTCCTGCCTGTACTGGCATCTGTGCTGCCTTCTGTTGCCTACCCCAGAGGGCACAAGAGAATGGTGTATCTCCTGTGTTACCTTACAGGCATACTTTGTTTCTGCCTGGCTGCTTCTCTGTTCCTTCCCATGGCTGTGTGACCTTGAGTCAGAGCAGAAGGCTTATGCTTTACTGAATACAGCTCTGTATAAAACTGTAGGAGTTGGAGGGCAGGAGGGAAGGGGAGAAAACGACTCCCTTCTTTTCCTTATGTCTGATTCCTGCCTGAAATTTCGGGGGGATTCTGCCCACTGACAGCATCCTCAGGGACTGTGCATCCCCAGCTGGCACACTGCACGGGCTGCCTGCCTGAAACCTCTCTTCACTCGGGTGCTTTATGCGGGATGTTATCCGAAAAGGGCCAATAGGACAAGTTAGCTGGAAGCTGATGTGGCTGATGGGGAAGGGGGGCCGTGAGAGCCCACAACAGTTGTTTTCTCCTCCACCTTCACAGTCTTGTAGCAAGTGGGACAGGAATCTATTATGTCCCTTCCTAGCCCCCACTGCCTCTTTCCCGTGTCTGCGAGCACTGTTAGTGTCTGTGGAAGTTGCGGTGGTCCCTTCCCCCATGCTGCTCTCAAAGGCATTTTGCAGAATTTGTTCTAGATAGCAGGAAACTTCAAAAGGCGCTGGGAGGGGGATCAGGGCCGCCAGCTCCTGAAGGGCAGGGGGAGTGGATGCATGGGGGAGTTGTCTTTTATCTCTCCAGATAATGAGAGTTGGCAGGGAGCCAGGGACTGCAAACATTTCTAAGCCAGGAAAGGGCTCTAAGAGGAAGCCAGCCTCTTTCCCTCTCCTTTCCCCCTCTCCCTTTCTCGCTCCCTTGACTGTCGCTTCCCTGCAGGGCATGAGTAGGCCCTCGGGAAGGGAGATGTTTCAACCTTGCCTCCCATGGGAGTGGAGGGCACCCAGAACTGGTGCCCCTACTTCTCTGAGCTGGAATGCTTCTCCAGTCCTGGCTGGCAGTTCTCTCTATAAGGCATTTTAAGTAACTCACTAAGAAGCTCGGTTTGGCTACCTCCCTTTCTCTTGCCTTCCTCCGTGTGGTTGTCATCTTTTCCTTATGTCCGATACTGCTTGTCATTCATCTAGGGCAAGGTGGGAGTATATTGTTCTTTTTTGTGTGTTTTTTCTTTTTTTTTTTTTTGATGTGTGTGTTTCTTTTGGCGGTTTGTGTGTTATAATTGAATTGCACTACATGAGAATTTAAGTCACTGAATTCATTTTCTCCTCAAGGAGACCCAAACACTCCTTTCAGGCTCCTTTGGTGAGGCACACGTTACCACACATTTTAGTATCCAGCAACTGGATACTCACTGAACTAAAGCTCTTACTGCATGGCTTGCAGGCTGTGCTCACTACTTCAAGTTGGAGAGGCAGGTGTAGTTCACTTCCCAGACTGTCAGTCTTTCTTTTCCATTTTGTTTAATGGATTTGTTTTCAGAGCTCTTCATCTGGAAGCCTGAAACATGCAGTTCATTCTCTGGACAGTATGAGAAGAGGTGTCAGATTCTGTTCTGTGGGACTCAAAATTATTTTTCATCCCTTTCCACATAGTGGACTGTTGAACACAGAACAGCGGACAAATCCTTGACTATAAGTTTGTTGGGCTTTGTCCAGGGTCATCTGTCTGGCAGTGCTCCTTACTGATAAGGCACGGTTTGTTTTGGCAACAGCTTGAGAGGAGAGGGAGGGGGGAAATCCTCAAAGGTCAGGTGCAGACCTGGGGACCTTGCTGCTTGCTTGCTTCCTTTGATCTTCAAGTGCTTATTTTTGTTAAAATTTTAAAGGAATCATTCCATACTTTATAACCTTGCACTCTACATGCCTCAATCCTTAATATAGAGCTACCCCAAAGAGTATCTGTATTTTTCCATCTGTTTTTTTTCCATCTACCTTTTTCAGGTTTAATAAAGAATTTAAACACTTTCTGGAGGGCACTAAGACATAGTGTCTCAAGCATAAGACGGAAGGTGACACTCTTGGATCCTTTTTGTTGCTTTCCCATCAACAGTTCCTTCTTCATAAACTCTTCTCTAAAACTTAATGGCTCTTGAAAAGTTAGTGTTTATAGACTAACATCCTATGTAATCTTTTTTGTTTTTTTTCTTAATTATTTTTAGTGGATTGTCTGCACAAGTGTCTTTTATATATAGGTTTAACCTGCCCCTCAGTGAAGCACAAACAGCATTCAAGTTCCTCTCAGTAATACAAGTCATGCAGAGATATGCAGCAATGGCTAGTAATTTCCAACACCTTTCCATTGAATACTTCCTAGTCCATTATTAGACTGAAAAGTTTGCATCTAAACTGGATTGTGCCCTGTCACCTCAGGCATTTTTTTTTTCTTTGATTCCCTCGTTAGCATCAGATGTTCCAGCTGCCACCTGCAGCTTGGAGGAGTTCCAGTGTGCGTATGGACGCTGCATCTTGGACATCTACCACTGTGATGGCGACGATGACTGTGGGGACTGGTCTGATGAATCTGACTGCTGTAAGTTAGTGCAGGGTGATATACTGGTCTGAGCATCTGAGTTGCAAACGTAAATGGATTTTGCATTGGCTGGAGAGGGGTTGCAGTGTAGACAGCAATCTAATTGTTCACACATAACCTGTCTCTTTCATTATTTTTTTTTTTTAACTCGGGAAAGTGAGAACAGTGATGGGAACTGTGTAGTCAGTACACTTCTTACACTTCTGCAACAGGAATTAACAGTTTCCAGAAAGAGTCTATCCAGGACCAAGTTCTACAATAGCGGAGCGTAAGGGTGGTGCTGAGGGGCTTTGGGGACGTTACATTGGTCTGAGTTTGCTCTTTATATTCTTTACCATCTCTGCAGCATCTCACCAGCCTTGTCGCTCTGGAGAGTTCATGTGCAACAGTGGCTTGTGCATTAACGCTGGCTGGAGGTGTGATGGAGACTTCGACTGTGATGACCAGTCAGATGAGAGGAACTGCAGTGAGTGCTGGGAACTGGTGGAAGCATTCAGTTCCTGCAGATGGGTCTCTTCTGATCCTTCTTGCTCATCTAATGTTCTTTATTTGGTCCCTCAGCTACATCTATGTGCACAGCTGACCAGTTCCGCTGTAAATCAGGGCGCTGTGTCCGTCTGTCCTGGCGTTGTGATGGGGAAGATGACTGCTCTGATAACAGCGATGAGGAGAACTGTGAGAACACAGGTTTGGCCTGCTGCCTTGCTGCTTACAGCTAATGTTTCCATCCTGGAGGCAATAGGTAGTGAAGTCTCTCTTGGATTGCTTCCCTGAGTTCAGCCTTCTTCCCAAAGAATGGGATCTATAGGCTATCTTATACACTTGCAAACAGGTGCAGGTCTGTATGCTCAAACTAACTTAAGTGATGGTGTTTTCTGGTCAAATATCAGATCCTTGTATCTTCCTATCCTGTCCCTACACTATAAATTACCACAGGGCTCTGAGATGATTCCATTCAGACTTGGAAACATTAATAGTGTGCAAAGTTGCTACCTTTGTCAAATGGACTATGTCTAACTCATGCCTTCTAGATAGTTCTGGATAGCTTTCATGTTGCCTTGTGAAATTGCCAAGCAATTCTAGCAGGCGGTGGAACCAAAAAGGGCATTTTGTGGAAGTGAAGGATAAAGCCTTTGTTGTAGAGGTTAAGGGTGTCAGCTTCCCCTTAGATATTTGCTCAGGAGTCTCTCTTTCTAGTAATCATTTCACATATAGCCATTCCTTTATATAATAGTGGTTGTGGAGAAGAGGAGGGTTTCAACTGACCCTAGTGTTATGGTAGGATTCAAGGAATGTCTAGAATCTTCTATTTTCCTTAAATCCTTCAGGATGTCTGTAGGCCTTGTTGAGGAATAGTGTGTACTGGTCCATGAATTCATCCGAGTGAGTGGAGCCCAGCTGTGCGTACTGACCCTTCTGCATCAGTGTATTTTAAACAGTGGGTTTAGGGGTGGCAAAAGGGATTTGTGAAACTGTACCCCTTGTTTGGCCCTGTTGAGGAGGGGAGAGTGGGTGTTCTACCAGGACAGCTGAGCTCAGAGGACCTGGAGAGGCACACTTTGTAGCCATTTGAGAGCAGCTGCTCTAGATTGGTCAGCTGTCATGAATACCAGTGTGCAGGAGATGGTGGTGATCCTGGAAAAAGCAAGTACTTAAGCAGGTAACCCTGTTTCCTCTTCCTGATAACAAAGGTATTTAGAGGTATTGAAAGAACAGTTGCCACCCGGAAGCCGAGTCAAACTTCTAGAGCCACTGAAATTCAACCTCTCTCCCTCAAACGAAACCCAAGGTGGTTGAGTACAGCTATTGTTTCTGTAAGGTTAGTTGTGCAAGTTCTGCATTAGGTCTATGGTGGTAGTGAGCAGGTAAAAATTAACTCGGGGCTTCCAAGCAGAATGTGTACTGGCTCATCTAAGCAAAATAGTGTGCTGTCTCAGTGTCTGTAGCAAGAGTTAAAATCCTGAGTCACCTCTTGGATTTAGAGCAGAATTATATTTTTATTGGCCACAGAGAGAAGGTTCCTAGAATACTAGGAGATCAGCTGATGTAAGGATCTTTATGTTCGATACGATAAATGCAGTCCAAGTTTCAGGATACTTCGTATAAAGCATTCCTGTGCTCTGAAAAGTGAATCTGCATGTGATTTGGTTTTATGTTCCCAGTTGGTGTGTCTGTTAGTTCTTATTTGTACTTGTTGTTAATCTCACACCTACCCTTTTCCGTGCTGCTTACAGGCAGTCTGCCAATCTAGTTGTTTCTTTGCTGATAACTGTATTGTCCTGTTGTCTTCCTAGGATTATCAGAGGGTGATGATTTGGAAACCACTAACCAAGTCAGCTTAAGAGTTACAAGAAATAAGAGGCAACAGGACAGTGCAGTTACTGCCGAAATAAAAAAATCTGATTGGCAAAGTCCCTACAAACAGTATTACTTTCCTTACAAGAATTCTGTAGAGTCTCCCTGCCAACAGCAGAAGTTGAAGCATGTAGCTCATGTGTGAAATCCTGTTGCCTGAGCTCAGATTTCAAGGATGCATGTAAATCTTATTCCAAGTCTGTCACAGTGCAGTTAGGGCTGGACAAGACACTCACTCCTAGGCAGGTTTAAAATCCATAGCCATGCTGGGATGACATATCAGATGATTAAAGAGAGGAACTGACTCCTGTCTTGCACATGCTGAGTAGGGTTGTGGAAACTGGAACCAAAGGGAACTAAGCCAGGACCTTCCAGTCATTCTGAGAGAAACTAAATAGCTGAATTTCCCAATAAAGCAACATTGGACTCAGTCTGGAGGAGAGTTCACAGGCCTCCAAATCAGCAAAAAGATATGTGGAGCAGTAAGGAGTGCAAGATGAGCTGAATTCGGGGAAAGAGGAAGTCATGGGTTTGTGCTCATATGTAAAGTTTGTAACAAATCTTAGAAAATGTTCTGTATCCATTTTGTTCACCATGACTGTTGTTCCATCAGTAAGCTGTGGTGTGCTTGCTTTCCCCTTCTTCTATTGCAGGGACCCCTCAGTGTGCCCCAGACCAGTTCCTGTGCGGGAATGGGCGTTGTATTGGCCAGAGGAAGCTGTGCAATGGAGCAAATGACTGTGGAGATGGCAGTGATGAGAGCCCACATCAAAATTGCCGTAAGTTCTTCAAGTTCGGTCTTAAACATAAATGGAGGCACTGTGATGTGTGGAAGTCTATCTGGTGTTGCTGGAGGATGTGTGTGAGGAAGAAAGCCTGGGTTGTGATAATGGGAGAGTTGAAGACTAAGGAAAATGACCTTGGTGGTTTTGCCAATTACATACTGCAGACAAGGAATAATGAGAAGATTATGATCTCGGGTATCAAAGTTTGTCTGCAGAGATAGTGAATCCTAAAAGCGTATTATTCTGAGCTTCGTTGTCCCCTTTGGTTGTGGCGTGTAGGGGAGAGTTCTGACTGCGAAGAGGCAGCTTCCAACACAGCCTGTGTCCTCCCCCTCTTGCTCAGCCTGTTCTGAAGGGCGACTGCTGCCTAACAGCTGAGGACACAAGCAGCTGCCTTGTGGTTTCAGATCAGTTATCTTCACGTGTTCCTTTCTCAGGCCCACGAACAGGGGAGGAGAACTGCAATGTCAACAATGGTGGCTGTGCTCAGAAGTGCCAGATGGTACGAGGGATGGTGCAGTGCACCTGCCACACAGGTTACAGGCTCCTGGAAGATGGCCGGTCATGCCAAGGTGGGTTTTTTGAGCAGTAGCCTCTTCCGTGCTGCTTTGATGTGCTTGAAGTTGATGGCTATGATAGGGTGCAAATCAGAGCATGAAAGCAGAAGCAGGCAAGGTGAGATTGCCTGGCTTGTTGAAGAACTAATGGTAACTTTCTCCCTTTGTCTGTAACATGCAGATGTGAATGAATGTGCTGAGGAAGGTTACTGCAGCCAAGGCTGTACCAACAGTGAAGGAGGCTTCCAGTGCTGGTGTGAGCAAGGTTACGAGCTGCGACCTGACAAGCGTAGCTGCAAAGCTCTAGGTAAAGAGGAGTTCAACCTTACTCTGATGTGTGTGTGTTGGTCCAGTTCTCATAATTTTGTCTCTAATGCTTCACTGGCAGCATTATGCTCTTCACTAAGCCAACATGTGAGGAAGAGGAAGCACCTGGATTTGTATTAGATATGCCCAGGCTGTTAGTGAATGCTTGTGAAAATGTTGTGTGATTTTGACCATGGAGAGATACTTCACTGTTTCCTTTCCCTGCCAGCAGGACAGCCCTTGCCGCCTTCTCCTAGTCCCTTGTCATTCCTGGTGACCCAGACCCCAGGACAGAAACAGCCTCCTGCCTCTGTCTCTGTTCAGGAAGTGTCTTAACCTTTCCAGTCAGTGAGGTTGTATCACACCTCCTTGTGGTTTGACCCTTGATACTGGTCACCAGTCCTGAATGCTGTGAGTGGCTGCTGTATGGACATCTGCTGTTTTTTAAGGGCACCTATACACTTGTTTAACTTTATTCCTCAGCTCCTCTAATGTAGGAGCTGAGGAATTAGAAATTCCATATGAAGAATTAAGATTTCATTAGGAATTCCCCAATGAAATCCATAAAGGATGTTGATATTGGGTTTGGTTTTTTCTTTCTTTCTTTTTCTTTTCTTTTTCTCTGCAGTAGAAGTATCTGCTGAGTTTATATCTGGCTGAGGCAGATTTTAACTGTGTCTTGTCTGTGGTAGAAGATGTGGTAGAGCATGTGTGTTTGTATGGCTAGGAGATCGATATAGGAAAAGGAAACTATAGTCCAGCTGCCAAGTGGCTGTCTAGTGGTATGGTTTCAGAGGCTGAGGTGAGGTGGGCTTAGGTGGGACCTGGAATGATCACTTCTTGCTGAGTGAATGTTTGCCAAAAGGTTTAAAACTGCTCATCTTCGAGTTAGGACTGTGTACTGAGGATGTGAAAACAGCTCTCTGAAGTGTTTTGCACTTAGGAGTTGATTTCTTGCTGCCAGTACTGCAAAACTATGTTCTGGGACTTGGTGCAGAGGGAATGGTAGGCAGGACCCTGTCAAAGTACTCTAATGCTGTCTTCTCATATATTCTCAGGGCCAGAGCCAGTGCTGCTCTTCGCCAATCGAATTGATATCCGACAAGTGTTGCCTCATCGCTCAGAGTACACGCTGCTCCTGAACAACCTGGAAAATGCCATTGCCCTTGACTTCCACCACAGCAAGGAGCTGGTGTTTTGGTCTGATGTCACTCTCGATCGCATCATGAGGGCCAATCTGAATGGTAGCAATGTGGAAGAAGTGGTTTCCACAGGGCTGGAGAGCCCAGGTGCGTCGCCACAAAAAAGGCAAAAGCCTGGGGACTGACCATGGTGTGAGAATAGGGGTGGGTGAGTGGAGAAAAGTGGGTACCCAGCATTCAAAATGGAGTGCATCTCCCTGAGCAAGGTAATGGGTTTGATGGAGTTGGTGTGAGATCAGTGTCCCTCTGGAGTTAATCTTGGCTGACAGGGGAAGAGACAGGAAGACTGGATTGGGCCTCTTCTGAGGCTGAGAGGGAAAGGGAACTATTTTTCTGAGCAGATCCTGCTCCTGGTTTTATTCTGTGCTTAACTCTTCCCTGGAGATAGGTGGACTTGCTATTGACTGGATCCATGACAAATTATACTGGACAGACTCTGGGACATCTCGAATTGAAGTAGCAAACTTGGATGGCACTCACAGGAAAGTGCTTTTGTGGCAGAACCTGGAGAAGCCCCGAGCAATTGCCTTGCATCCTATGGAGGGGTGAGTGAAAACTTAGGAACCCAGCGATCCCCTCCATGCAAGTGCTTCCAGGTGAACACTGAAAACCCAATCCTTGTTTACAAAGGCTGCCTCTGTGCTCAGGCCTTCATTTGGTACTGCCAGTTTGGGGAACCTGGCAATGCTGGGGGCCTTCAGAGCCTTAATCTTATTCTGGGCCCTTCAGGTTTCACCAGCCTGAAAAGTGCTGGGTGTTACCTTGTTGGCTGTTACTTCTCCCATGGCTGTGACCCAGACACATGCCTGAGGTCACAGGACTGATACTGTTTTGCTCTGATAGGGAGTGATGCTGGGTGCAGTATGTGGGACATGAGTTTTCTAGCCTGTCTCTCCTTGTCTCCTCCAGCACTATCTACTGGACCGACTGGGGCAACACTCCCCGCATTGAGTATTCCAACATGGATGGCTCTAATCGGCGCATCATTGCGGATACGCACCTCTTCTGGCCCAATGGACTGACCATTGACTATGCAGGACATCGAATGTACTGGGTGGATGCCAAACATCATGTCATTGAGAGGGCAGACCTCGATGGGCAGAACAGGAAGGCTGTTATTAGCCAAGGTAAGTAACAGGGCTATGTACGGGGAGTGCTCTCTGAGCCACTGGCTCCTGCTTCTATGCTTGCCTCCTGTTCTTTCACTGTGGGATGAATTCTGCCACTGCTGAGAGATGGGGTTTGCTACCCAATCTTCGGTGGACAGGAGAGAGGAATTGTCTTGGTGGATTTGAGCGGGTTGACTGTGGCAAGGCCTAAGGGGCAGTGGAAAGAGCTTTTCCCTGTCTCCCTACTAGCCTGAGTCCTGTTTGGACCTGATTATATCCCTGTATATTGGATGTCTATTACAGGCCTCCCCCACCCATTTGCTATAACTGTGTTTGAGGACAGTTTGTACTGGACAGACTGGCACACCAAGAGCATCAACAGTGCCAACAAATTCACAGGCAAGAACCAGGAGATCATCCGCAACAAACTCCACTTCCCTATGGACATCCACACACTGCATCCTCAGCGCCAGCCAGCAGGTAACTGCAGAGAGGGTAGAGACCCATTTGAGCCACAAGAAGACCTGCTGCCACCCACCACTCTGTAAAGCAGGGAGATGGCAAGCCTGAACCCAGCATACCGACACATCCACCACCTCCACTTCTGTCCAGAGATGCCACAGAACTTGCTCCATCTGGCAGTTCAGTTGAGGTCCCTCAGCCCCGGTAATCTGGTGTTAGGTGTTACCACAGCTCCCCCTGCTGACACGTGGGAGTGGAGGCTTTTCAGTAAGAAATGCTTGGGGCTTGTTTATGCAAGAGTTGTTCTGGGAGGGGGAAAAAAATCATAAGTGGGCACTAGTAATGACTTATACCTTCCTTATTCCTCTTCAACTGCCCTAATCTGCTCTAGAAATGGATTGAGTTAAGGCCTTTATTTTAACATTGAGCCCTATAAATGGAGTTAGTGCTTTAGCTTATACGTTTCCTTATTCTCAATTAACTTCTGGGTAGGCAAATTATCTTATTCATGTGGGTCTTGACACCTCGACTGGTGTTTTTCCTCTCTTCTTTACTCTTTGCTTTATGCGTGGTTGTTTTTGTGTTTGGCTACTTGAGCAGGGAGAAACCGTTGTGGGGCCAACAACGGAGGCTGTACTCACCTCTGCCTGCCGAGCAGCAAGGATTACACCTGCGCCTGCCCCACAGGCTTCCGCAAGATCAGCAGCCATGCCTGTGCCCAGAGTAAGTGAGGTGGGACCACAGCCTGCATGCTCAGATGTTCAGCGGGTGGCAGAGGGTTGGCAATGGGAGTAAGCAGCAGCAGTTGCTTCCAAGAAGATGCAGCTGGATAGACTTAGTAGTATTAAGGGCCCTGCCAGAGGATGCTTCACCTTTTTGATGCATTCCCCTGTTCTGCGTTCCCATCGCCCTCACTAGGCTTGATGGGTGGCGTTACAGAGAAGCTCCATCCTTGGGCTGTTATTTCAGGGTTGCTATTGGTGCCATGCTACATGTCACAGCTGATTGTTTCCTTAAAGTTCCCACAGGAGCTGTGTCAATGATGAACAAAAAATTCAGTCGTCTTGATTGCCACAGTTTCTCTTGGTTTGCAACCATGTGGAAGAATTAGGCCAACTGTCTCCTAGATTCTCAGGAGATGGCATAGCTATTTGATTTGGAGGGAGGTCTATGCCATTCTTTGAAGAATATGGTTGACTTTGTTCCCTCAGCATAGATTACCCCCAGGAGACAGCTCCCTACTACTCTGTTCCCCCCTGCCCACCCACCCCACCCAACCCCCTCGGTGATATTTTGCTAAAATCCTGGGCTGTGACCTGCCAGTGAGAGATGATGTAAGTGGTTAAGGTTGGATATAGCAGGGAATTGTCTGTGTCTATCACTGTGTTGTTGAACTTAGAGAAATTAAAAGAAGACCTTTCGACCTTTGATCAGGTCTTGACAAGTTCCTGCTTTTTGCCCGAAGGATGGACATCCGTCGGATCAGCTTTGACACAGATGACCTGTCAGATGATGTCATTCCCCTTGCTGATGTTCGCAGCGCTGTGGCTCTAGACTGGGACTCAAAGGATGACTATGTCTACTGGACGGATGTTAGCACCGACTCAATCAGCCGAGCAAAATGGGATGGATCGAGCCAGGAGGTACAGTGTTAACTATGTGTGGAGGTCATCTAGCCAGGAGACTCTTTGAGCATCAGATTTGAAGCCACTGGGATACACTGGCCTCCTAAGGAGCTGCAGTTTTTTTCTGGATTTGTTGTTCATTAGTTTGCCTAGTTCTGGCTCAGAAGAGCCCTGAGATCACTGAACATTTCATTATACAAGTTTGGTGTACGTTCCTGCTTGTATGGAAAACCTTGAATTGGGATGAAAAGCATGTTGATTTGTAAGCTGTGGTCCATTCCTTTTTTGTAGCCCTAAAATCTGAAAGGAAGAAGTATTAAATCCTGTGTTCTGTGCTACATTTGGAACAAGAGCCACGCTCCTTGGGAATGCTTTTTGCACATGACCTTAGGCTAATGTTGCCATAAAAGAGGGGAACAGGGTTCAAAGTTTGGAGTTGCAGTTTGAACAAACATGAAAAATAGAGGTTTCTCCAAATGTAAGACTTATTTGAATTTCTAAGTCCTTAATGCTCTCTCTCATATGGCATTGCTCTGCTTGGGCTTTTGCCTTTTGAAAGTTAATGTTGTTTGTGAATGGGTAGCGCATTGGGCGAGTGTTTTCTCCCTAAGGTCTAACCTCACTAAGGATTTTTTCTTTCTGTTTTTATTTAGGTTGTGGTGGACACCAGCCTGGAAAGTCCAGCTGGACTGGCAATTGACTGGGTCACCAACAAGCTATACTGGACTGATGCAGGTACTGCGATCCTCTAGTTTACCTAGGCTTCTGTCTTATTAGTCATGAAAACAGAAAAACAGCTGGATAGTTTGATCTGTCTCATTCCAAATCTGTCATTTCTGTCTAGCAAAAAATGGAGTTTCATCTTGTGTGCTTCTAACAAAGTGGGAGTTGAGGTGGAATCCTTAGTTTAATTCTCTTTGCGGTATCCCCAGTACTAATTCTGTAGAAAGGTTTATAGTAAAAGTCAAGCGCCACTGTTGTCTTGCTGCAGAGCTTATGATTGTGTGTGTTTACGTATCTTCCAACAGTGTATCTGGGGGTGCAGCAGGTAGTATTTGGAGGATGTTCCCTGCTAGAGAGTCATCGTTCAGAGAGGTGTAAGGAAGGTGATTCTTTTCTAGCTGTTCTCTCCTGCCTACAGAGATACCTTGGGGGCTTAGGAAAGAGCTCGTTTGCGTTCATAGAGGACTCAGCACCAGTGACAGCCACACAGGTGACTTGAGAGATCTAATGGAAGGTGACACTTTGAGCCACGTTTCTTGCCTATCTTCCAGCTATGAACAGAGATGGACAGAAGGGGAAGAATGCATTGTTGCATGGATGTTTTTTGCCTTAGCCCTTGCGATTCCAGAGGGCTTTGATATCTCTCTCATTCTGTCTCTTGACTTTTGTAGGAACAGATCGGATAGAGGTCTCCAACACAGACGGGACCATGAGAACTGTTCTAATCTGGGAGAACCTGGACAGACCTAGAGATATTGTCGTGGACCCTGTTGGAGGGTGAGAAATTCTTTCTTCTGTGATGACTTGGCAATTCTTGCATGTCTAAAGATGTTCAGGTTCTTTGGTTTTGTGCAATTGTCTTTCTCTCTGGTGCCATTGTTCTACATCTTGCCAAACGCTGAAATTAGAGACGTGATTTTGGATGCTAGTGGAACAAGATAAGCAGGGATAATTGCCTGTTGTGCTGTAGTGCTTGCAGGAGCTGGCTGGTGTTTTCATTTGTTTATCCTGGGGACATAACAACTAAAGATGTACGAAAAATGTTGAGAATGAGGCCATCTAGATCTTTTCCTATTTCTTTATTTCACATCTATGTTGAATTTGTATTCAAGCTCTCTGCTTATCAACCAGAGTTCAGCCAGAAGGATCTCCTCAGGTAAATTACTGCTGATCTCAAGCAAGCTGTAACAATAGTGGCCTCTTGGCTTCAAAGCACTGTGTCAGAGTATTGAGGGATCAACTGTGCCATGGAAAGCAAACCTGAGTAGAGTAACAGGAACAAATGGTTTCAATAATGGATTTTGCTTCTGAATCATAAGACCTTGTGGAGCTGGGGATAGGGTGGATGAGAAGAAGCTTGCCAGCCTTTGCTTTAGAAGCGTTGAATGTCTTGAATGAAAGTGTGCTATTCTTTCCTTGAGTGGATTTCTGGAAGACCAATGCAGCAAGAGTATAAAGGGCCAGTGGTGGAGACTGGTAAATAACTGGTTAATTTTTAGACCTTGAACTATTATCTTGAACTTGTTCCTCCATGTTGTGATTAGGCCAGCACATGGACAGTAGAAGGTATATAAATTTGAGTATGATCTTAGGTACATTACAAGGACCCAAGGCTGGACATGAATACAATATTAGTCTAATGCTGCTTCCTGCTAGGGTCTTGAAGGCAGCAGGCTCTCTTGCTTCTCTGTAACACTGCCTGGCCGTAGTGACAGTGAAGGAGTGTGGGCATTCACTTCTGTCTGGGCTTGTGTTCAGGTTCATGTACTGGACTGACTGGGGAGCCAGCCCAAAAATTGAGCGTGCTGGTATGGATGCCTCAAACCGCTTGGTGATCATTTCCTCCAACCTGACATGGCCTAACGGCTTGGCCATTGACTACGAGTCACAGCGCTTGTACTGGGCTGATGCAGGCATGAAGACCATCGAGTGTGCCAGTCTGGATGGAAGCAACAGGAAGGTAAGGAAGCCATCTTTGAGGAGGGAGCCTGAGGTGTAAGTCCTAGAGCACAGAGTGCTGATGGCCCCTGCCTCTCTTTCCAGTTGAAAGTGAAATCTCCAAATCAAGACATGCTGAGCTGCTTTCACTGGGAGAGAAGAGCTCCCTTTCAGTTCCAAACTGTGTGCGAGGGAACCTCCTTTTGAGGGCTAACATTACCCCATCACTCTCCTTTTGCTGTGACTGTACATTATGATGTTGAGAGGGGGCAAGGGAAGCCTATTCCCCTTAGTGACTTCTTAGTAATGTTTTTTGGGGGGGCTGGGGGTAATCTGACCAGGTGCTGATTGGGAGCAATCTGCCTCACCCCTTTGGACTTACTCTTTATGGCGAGAGAATCTACTGGACAGACTGGCAGGCCAAAAGCATCCAGAGCGCAGATAGAAGGACTGGGCAGGCTCGGGAAACGCTGCAGGACAATCTGGAGAATCTTATGGATATTCATGTTTTCCACCGGCACAGGCCACCAGGTACAGAGCTCGCCCCAAGCCACACTGAGCTGAGAGCTTGCTCAGGCTCTGGTATGTGGCACAGCTCTCCTGCAACGAGCTGACCTATCTGTCAGCTCTCGATGCCTTAAGTCTCTGGGTGGAATATGAGAGCATGAGAATAACTCTCAGCTTGGTATTTAAGGTCCTTCTAGAATGCATTTCTATAGCTGTTGCACCCCTTTTTTGTGCCTGTGCTACTGGCTTACGGATTTCTCATCTTTCCTATAGTACATACAGCGTGTGAAGTTAGCAATGGAGGCTGCAGTCACCTGTGCCTTTTGGCACCTCTTCCAAAAGGTTACAGCTGTACCTGCCCTACTGGGATCAACCTGCAATCTGATGGCAAGACCTGCTCCCCTGGTGAGTCCTTTCTGTAGGATCCTCATTGCATTTTTGTATCACAGCTACATTTTGCTCCTGCCGCCTTCTTGTTGTTGCCTTGAGAACAAAATTCACTTTTATGTGCTTATCTGCTTTACCCCTTGAAAAACCCATTTGATGCCTGTACCTTCAATTTGAGCGGGAATTACTATGAAGAAACTTACTGATAACTGGATTGATGCAGAAAAAATCTTTTTCGAAATTATGTTGGGCAACTAAACCAGATGTCACATTTTTCCCCACACCTTTGCCCTAATCTTGACGTGGATTCTTTTTTAACTATAAGGTGCTATATTCTTTAATAGGTCTGTACACACTCCTCCCATGGACCCTCTTTTTGAGGATAGTGGAACGCACTCAGCTTCAGGCCATGGTACATCTACTTTTTCTCCTCAGCAGGAAAAAACTGACTCCTAATTCCCATTTCCCACACATATTAGCACAAGTAACTCTTCTATGAGTGCACTCCTTTTTGACTTGGATGTAAAGAAGCATTCAATAATGCTCAGTATAGCTTTTGTACCCAGACTCCCCATAAGCCAAGATCTGCCTGAGACTTCCCCTTTTCCACTGAAGTGGATGTCACCTCCAGAATGTTCAATAAATGATGCCTACAGTTGACTGAACTTGTTCCTCGCTGATATCTGTC
The DNA here is from genome assembly GCA_013401315.1 of Balaeniceps rex. NCBI lineage: Eukaryota > Metazoa > Chordata > Aves > Pelecaniformes > Balaenicipitidae > Balaeniceps > Balaeniceps rex. Next base: position 27,946 of record VYZW01001958.1, on the reverse strand, counting down.
CATTTTCAACTCTCTGCAGGAATGACCAGCTTTCTGATCTTTGCCAGAAGGACTGACATCCGGTTGGTCTCTCTGGATATTCCCTACTTTGCAGATGTTGTCGTCTCAGTCAATGTCACCATGAAGAACACCATTGCAATTGGAGTGGATCCTCATGAAGGTCTGAACTTCTTAGTGCATCTGACTGCCTGTTTGAAAGGCAACGAGTGACTTCATATCTAAATGTCTGAGTAAAGACCCAGGTGCAGATCTTGCCATAGGTTGTGAATTTTTTTTCTAGTATGTGCTACAAATATTCCTTTCCAATCAGGAAAGGAATGTCCTTACAGGAAAACAGAGAACCCCAACTATGTGGAAAAAGCTGCCTGCTATATTGACTGAGGTTCCTGTGCATTTTGGATTTAAGAAAGCTTTTCTCCTGTTGAAGCCTTTTACAGCAGTAGAGCTGAGACTCTGGCTGTTCATGTATACTAAACGTCTGATGCTGTGCTGGATGTAAACCCGCTGTTGTACAGTAAGGTAGATGATCTGATGCTGTCCTCTGGGACACTTTGAGAAATCAGATGTGGGACTCTATACTACTAGCTGATAATGTGTTATGTGTTCTCCGGCCTTGTGTAAAGGTCAGAGTGCCAGTGCTCCTACATGTTTTGGGAAGGATTGGAACAAGATAATTTGTACTGGTTTATCGCTCTAGTTTAATAGACTTGGGCTGCTGTTATTCCTGTGTAGTCAGATCTGTTTTGAATGGTGTAGCTGGTAGTCAGAGACCTGGATCTGTTTTTTAAGGATTTTGCTGTTTGGTTTTTGGGGTTTGTTTTGTTTTCGTTTTGTTGTGGGCTTTTTTTAAGTTTCGCTTTCTTCTTCCACCCAGGAAAGGTTTACTGGTCAGACAGCACACTCCGGAAAATAAGCCGAGCTGCCCTTGATGGCTCACAGTTTGAGGACATTATCACTACAGGTAAGAGAGATTTTGGCCTGGGAGCCTCTCATCTCCATGCAGCACAAAAAGAGAGATTCTCTGATACCCTGGTAGAATAATCTTTAAATTTTCAGTGGAAGGGCTAGCAAAGCATAAAGCAACTTCCTGATGAGGTGCACAAGGGGAATACCAGAAGTTCCTGACTAAGCTGGGAGGATGAGCAGTGACCAATACACCTTTCTGTTTTCTCAGGTCTGTTGACTACAGATGGGCTGGCTGTGGATGCGATTGGCAGGAAGATATATTGGACAGATACAGGAACAAACCGGATTGAAGTGGGCAACCTCGATGGCTCCATGAGGAAAGTCTTGGTCTGGCAGAACCTGGACAGCCCTCGGGCAATAGCTTTATACCATGAAATGGGGTTAGTGTTGTCAAGAGGCTATCTAGGGGTTAGAACAGGACTTCTGACCTCTGTTTCCATAATACTTGCTGGCTTTTCCCCAGGTATATGTACTGGACAGACTGGGGTGAGCATGCCAAGCTGGAACGCTCTGGGATGGATGGCTCTGGACGTGTGGTGTTGATCAGCAACAACCTGGGCTGGCCTAATGGACTGGCAGTGGATAAGGCTGGGTCCCAGCTGCTCTGGGCTGATGCACATACTGAGGTCCGATTCTGTTTTTCAGCGTTGTTTGTCATTGGGTCTTTGGTAGCCTGGAGGCTATTTTGAAGCTCTTGAGCAAGTTATCAAAAGAGCAAGGGGAACATAAGCTTTTCTGAGAATATAGGCTATGGGGAGAGTGGAGTTGAATAACATCACTTGCTTAGGCTCTGTTTCCCACTTGATATAGTAATTGCTAGCAAGAGGATCAGTATTTTGAGTGTGGGGCTGACGTTTACTTCTTTCTTTAGCGTATTGAAGCTGCTGATCTCAATGGTGCTAACCGCCGCACCCTGCTGTCTCCAGTGCAACACCCCTATGGCCTCACTTTGCTGGACTCTTACATCTATTGGACTGACTGGCAAACTCGCAGCATTCACAGGGCTGACAAGGACACTGGTGCCAATGTCATCTTGGTGAGGGCAAACCTGCCTGGCCTCATGGACATTCAAGCTGTTGATAGGGCACGGCCCCTGGGTGAGTTGCTAGGCTGCTCCTAAATCAGCGGGTGTCTGGGGTGACTAGTGGGGCCCTTCAGAGCTGTCATTGGAAGGAGTCCTTTGGTGTAAAGCATGAGTGATAGAGTAACTTCTGAAAAAACAGCTTTTCTTTTCTTCTTCCCACTTGTTTAACTATTTTTGCACTTCTCCATGTTTACCCAGCTCCATAGGTCTGGTGTTTGTTTATTACTGCATGCCTTTTGACCCCCTTCATCCCATTTCCTTCACTGGATTGCACTGACAACGTCGTTCTCACGCACATCAGAGCCACTTTCTTAGGAGGACTGAATTAGTCATGCCCTGTTAGGCTTCACCACAGTTTACTGGCGTTGGACATTTTCCCTTTTTTAACTCCAAAAGGCACTAATTCCTCTTAAGCTAGTTGCTGAAACCTTATTAGTAATTTTTTTCCCAACCATTGCAGGCTTCATCTTCCTGTCTGCCACTTTGCTCTACAAAATCTCTGCTTCTTTAGTTGCTCTTAATATATCATGCTGTCCAACTATTCTGTACCAGAGTCAGATTCTCTTTGGGGATCCTGTATGAGGCCATCTTGCCTCCCTCCTCTTCAGTGGGAGTTGTTGCTTTGTTTTGGTGGAATTTCCCCAATACATACTTATACAGAAAACTCTGTGCTGCTTCTCCTGTGGCTACCAACAGCAGAACATCACTCTTAACAGTATAACTTTACAATAACTTAAAGGTAACCAAAACTCTAGCCATCATATGCCCATTGTCTTCTTCCCACTCCCTGCACCTGTCTTCTGGGCTTATCCCCTCCTAATAAACGTATGCTGGGTTTTTTTCAACTTTAAAAAAAAAAGAGATGACCCTAATATGTCAGGCACTTTTCAGCAGGCTTCTCTGATGCTTTTGTTTACTTGCCACTTTGTGCAGCTAAGTTGAAACAGAAGCTTCTTTGTCAGCCTGGCCTCTGGTGCATTGTCATGCTGCTTCCCCACAGGGTTGGATCTTTCTGTTGGCATTACCATTTACAGCAATAATAAAGCTAAACTGCATTTGTGTGAATCTATCAGCATTTGGCTGTTCCTTTTTCCATGGGAAAACTACGATTAGCAAGGAATGCAGGTCAAGATTTTGCTCCTAATGCTCCCCCTTCTTCTGTGCCTTCCTGTTTTCCTTGTCCCAACCGTTCCCATACCCACCACAAATCTTGGAGCGGAGGGAGGCAGTCTCTGTATGAAGGGCTTTAGATTCCCAGCAGCGCTGGATGCTAAGGATGAAGTCAGCTGCTAGCAAGTTGTGTGTGTATGTAGCCTTAAAATAAATCTTCGGTCTGTGGGACCACACTGATCCTTAAACTATACTTTCCCTATTTTTAAAGGCTTCAATAAATGTAGAGTTCATAATGGTGGCTGCTCCCACCTTTGCTTACCTCACCCCACTGGCTTCTCCTGTGCCTGCCCCACTGGCATCCAGCTGAAGAGAGATGAACAGACATGTGACTCTTCTCCAGAGACCTACCTACTTTTCTCTAGCCGTGCTTCCATCCGTCGTATCTCGCTGGACACCAGTGACCACACAGATGTGCACGTACCTGTCCCCGAGCTAAACAACGTCATTTCTCTGGACTACGATAGTGTGGATGGCAAGATTTACTACACAGATGTATTTCTTGATGTCATCAGGTGGGTGCCAGTGATCTGCTTGGCCAGTGCCCAGGTCACCCAGCTACTTGCGCTGGTTGTGCCACAGTGAGCTGTAGAGTGTGCCAGTAAGTTGGGGAGACTGAGATGCTGGCAATACACCACTACTTACACCTTGTCTTTGGTACGCAGCATCATGTGTATCGCTGAACTAAATGCTGAAGGTGTGTTTAACCTGCTGGAGACTATGGGGAAAAAGGTATTAGGGAGGTAGCAGTATGAAGTGGCCCTGTGGTTGATGGGGATCACACATGGAGGTGTGAAGGCTTTCCAGGAGCTACCCACTCCTCACTACCATTCATCATTGATTTCCATCCAGGCGGTCTGATCTGAATGGCAGCAACATGGAAACTGTTATTGGTCAGGGTCTGAAGACTACAGATGGCCTGGCAGTGGACTGGGTTGCCAGGAACCTCTACTGGACAGACACAGGACGCAATACCATAGAAGTAGCTAGACTGGATGGAAGCTCCAGGAAAGTGCTGATCAATAACAGCCTGGATGAACCCCGAGCCATTGCTGTCTTTCCCAAGAAGGGGTAGGTTAGGGGTATTGGTGGGGAGGGAGAAGGGCTGTGCAGAGGCAGATTGGAAGAGAAGGTTGTGGGAGGAAGAAGAGATGTGCCGTGTGAATCTGCAGGTACCAGCAAGGAGCTGACTCTGAGTGACAGATGTAATCAGGCAGACAGTGAATTTGAAGGTTGGGCAGATAGGTGGGAGAAGCAGGCTACAGACCACATGATCTTTTTTGAACCTGAAGAATCTGGCAGTTTAATTCATAACTAAAACCTTCATTAAGCTAAATGAAATGTTCTTTTCTTCTTACACCTGCCTTTTATCTCTTCAGGTACCTCTTCTGGACAGATTGGGGTCACATTGCTAAAATTGAACGGGCAAACTTGGATGGCTCTGAACGTAAAATCCTCATTAACACTGACCTGGGATGGCCCAATGGATTGACTTTGGATTATGACACCAGGAGGCCAGTGAAAGATTTTCTTATACTTGCATAGGGTTAAGGGATGTAATGCATTTTTTTAGCCTTCTTAGCTTGGTTTATTGGAGTAGCGTTGTGGGTTTGGGTTTGGTTTTTTTTGTCTGATCCATCTTGGTTAGCGAATGACTAGAAATTAAAGAGGGATTGTATAGACGGAAGCTCACCTCTTTCCTTGTTCCTCCAGGATTTACTGGGTGGATGCGCATCTTGATCGCATAGAGAGTTGTGATCTCAATGGGAAGCTACGGCAAGTGTTGGTCAGCCAGGTGTCACATCCCTTTGCTCTGACACAGGTAAGAAGATTTTCCTGCTGCCACTGCTTTCCCTGGTGTGTTGATGGGTTTAGACAGTGGAGCTTGGGGACGTGGAAATGTAATAGTCTGGGGAAACCAAGATGGCTGAAGGGATAGTTCTTAACTCTTCTGTGGAGCTAACAAAGGAAGTTTGTCTGAACTCCTGTGGGGTGTAGACAGTCACCTTCTTTATGATAAGAGGGGAAGGGGTTGAAAAGGCCTTTGTTTGGGGCCTTCTGCCACTGGGATGTGTTTTTTATGGGTATCCTGTGTCTACGTGGCTAAACATGCTAATGGCTGTGACTTTTTTTTTTTGCTGTCTCCCTGAGCAGCAGGATAGGTGGATATACTGGACTGACTGGCAAACCAAATCTATCCAGAGAGTGGACAAGTACTCTGGGCGGAACAAAGAGACAGTCCTAGCCAATGTTGAGGGACTGATGGATATTATTGTGGTTTCCCCTCAGAGACAGACAGGTAAATAGGAGGACCTTGATTCAGGCAAATGCTAATTGTAGACAAAAAGAACTCTGGAACCACTGTGCTACTGTAGATGTCAAGTGAGGTTGGCATCCTTTCTTATACTCAAACTGTTAATGCATCTTCCCTGGGCATATTCCTTGTCTGCCTGTGACATTTCAGGAAAGTACATCTTAACAGTGTTCTGTTACAGCTTTGATTAGCAAATGTCACTTTCTGTGTTGTTCATCTGACATTGTGTTAAAACAGAAGAATGTAAGCTTTTTGGTTTTCAATCTGTGCAGCTGTGTTGACTGGGCTCCTATCTAGTGATTTCCAGTGCCTTCCTTTCAAGACTGCCCTAATCCTACCAGTGTCTGGCTATTGTCATCACTTTCTTAGCAGTCAGATGAAGGGCATGTGCCAGAGCATAGTAACTTGCTGGATTTCTAGGAAGTATCTCTGGCTGAGCAGGAAAAAAGGTTGTTGCTCTGGGCTCCTACCCGGTCATCTGCAACATACTTAGAAAATTGCTTGTTCCTTCCAGGTACTAATGCTTGCGGAGTGAACAATGGAGGCTGCACTCACCTCTGCTTTGCCAGGGCTTCTGACTTTGTCTGCGCATGTCCGGATGAGCCAGATGGGCGGCCCTGTTCTACTAGTGAGTTTGCTGAGTGTCACTTGGGTAGTAGCTTCCATAGGTGAGCCACTGCCGCTACGTATGCAGTGGCAGTGGCAACTAGAGCATCTGAAGCTCTCCAGTGCATCAAAACTTATGCAGAATCATATACTGGAAGTAAGGTGCTTGTGAGCAATAGAGCTTTCTTGTGTCCTTTCTGCTGACAGTCTGGGTTTGAGATGGGAAAGCTGCTCATATAGGCCATTTCAGAAACTCTCTATAGCTTACCAGACTTGTTCATGTGTCCCACAAAGTTGGGGTCCTGCTTATTTTTTGCTGTTGTTCTAGTTCCTGGTGTGGTGCCCCCTGGTCCTGAACCCACTAGTGTAAGTGAGCGAAGTCAGACACCACCTGGCAGAGTAGGTACCCCAACAACCAAACCTCTCACATCTCTGGAAGCAGTGGAAGGAAAGTAAGTGCTCTTGTTCTCTTGGAATTGGGGTGTGAAAGTCACGGCTTGTGCAAGGTGCAACATGCAAGCCCCTTCTGGTTGTCATCATCCAAAAGATCATAGCCAAAAGAGGCTATTCCAGCTCCAGACTTCACGTTCATAATGGGGAAAACCATTTTGACAAAGAATGCAGAACACTGTTGAGCTGGCAGGAAAGAGGTGCAGAAATCTTTCTGTCTGTTCTGTTGAAATATGTGTCTAGGCTGACTGTGCTGAAGTGGTAGAATCCTCCTGAGACCATGTAATTTATTTGATTGATTGTTGAACTCCTGATTTTGAGAACTTATTTCTGAGAGGAGGAGAGGGGAGTCTGTTGCTTTAATTCACTGAGACATCTCAGACCTGAGACAGACATCTGAGGAAGTGATTCTGCCCTGGCCACAAAGGGGTAGCTTGTTTGGGGCAGAACAGAACCTTTGCAGCTCTAACATTTAAGTTACAATGCAGGTAGTTAAGAGACTTTTTTCTGCAAATTCCTTACAGCCTGCTATCCTACTGCCCAGCAAAAAAGTATGTTCTATAATATATGGCTGGGTTATCTACAAGGCAAAACTTCCACTTTGTTGAGTATGATGTATTGGACAGAAAGATCTTTGTGCTGACTCTAGGATGTTCTGATTTTTGCTTCAGTACTGATGCTGAAATTTGTGTTCTGATAGATACATGCATGCACCTATGTACCTGAGAGGTGAATCTAGAGTGACTCAGATAAAAAGATATTGCAGACCTATAACTGATACATACATGCACACACCCCTATATATATGTATATGGTCCTCTCTCCTCTGGATACAGAAGGATACCGGAGAAAGGAAGGCTCCTGAAGTTAAACTGGAAATGGAAGGGATATCAGTGCTAGCCTGTCCCATCCTGTCTTTTGATACTATTGATACTGTCGATACTACTGTCAGTAACTAACTGTCCTTCTGTCATTCAGCTGCTCTGACAAAGATGCTAGGCGAGGCTTGTGTACCCATGCCAACGAGGCAGTGTTGGCAACCATGGGTGAGTTCCTTTTCTTCAACTTTTCTCCAGCAGGGTTGTTCCTCCAGATGTGCCCAGGGCATTCCAGTCCGTAGTGTTTGAAACTCAAATTTCTGAAACTCAGACTTGAATTACTCAAATGCCCTCTGAGCAGAGCAAAGTGTGTCTAAGGATGAACATCAGTCATACACATTCATTAGCCTATATGGGGACTTTTCCAAATGACACTTTGGTCTGAAGAATAGTTCTGTTTTGTTTCATCCCATACCTCATCCATTGGGCTCTTCCCATTAATGATACTCTTCTTCACTGTCCCCTTTGTGTTTAGCTGAGCATGGTTGACTAGGGTAATTTTTTCCCAGTGCAGGAGTAACCTGTCAGCAAGGGGGTCTAACTCATCGTTATCCAACCCCATTACAAAGATCTTGATGCTCCATGGTTTGCTGGGACCTGGGTGGGAGGAAGGGTTATCATATGTTTGGTTTCATATGAAGCCAAACAAAACCTCTGCTAAACCTTGGTGTGCTGACATTTTACTTTACATACTTGTCTGTGGTGTAAAACCTCTGTATTAGGCGTTACACCAAGGTCAGTATTACCCAGTGGGAGTAATACTGGGTACTACTCCCAGAGAGTGCATAAATTACCCTTGCTGTTCACTTTCAGGAGAAGGACTGCATGTCAGCTACATTATTGGAGGTCTTCTCAGCATCTTGTTTATTTTGCTGCTGATTGCTGCTTTAATTATATATAGGTAAGTGATCTTTCTTCCCCTTCTCTTGGCCAATAGTAAAATCTAGGGCTGTAGGAGAAGAAAGCTCCTGAAAGCACTTCGTCTTTCTTTATTGTAATTTACAATCCCTTTGTTCTCCATTGGAAGCAGTGTTTGATTTTATTTTCAAGGTTTGAGTCCTGTGCCTTTGAAGTTTTGGGCATGCAGCTCTATTATTTGAGGCCTTATTGGCTAAATTTTCTGCAGAGAGCTTATGAGTTATGGACAGGGATGTGAGATAATTCATATCTCAGTACATGTGTGAGCTCATGTGCTTTCTGCCAGATAGCTTCACCAGTTACTGCCAGTATAGCTTTTGTGGTTACATGGCAGTGCCTTGCTGTACTGGTAGCTAGTGAATGTACTGGTAGCTGAAGAGCCAGGTGAAGCCAGCATTCTCTCTCTCTGAGGGACAGTGAAGATTGCTCACTGAGCACTCAGGAACTTTGGTTCCTGGCAGTAGGGCCCTGTGTCTTTTCTGACAGCTCTCTCCCTCCAGGCATAATAAGTCCAAGTTCACAGACCCTGGCTTGGGGAACCTAACCTACAGTAATCCCTCATATCGGACATCTACCCAGGAGGTGAAGATTGAAGCGATTCCCAAACCAACCATGTACAACCAGTTGTGCTATAAGAAAGAGGTAAGAGCTGCTACTAAGGATATGGGAGCCCAGCTCAAGCTGCTGTTGAGTATTACAGGCCTTAGTATGTGAAAATCTTGCAACTTGTCAGCATTTACTTCTAGGACATAGGAGGACATCTCCAGTGAATTGCTCAGACTCCTATGGAGATCAACCAGCAGCACTTCTTCCCCAGTGAGCTGTAGTGAATTAGACCTGTCTTTAGCTCTCTGCTTCTTCCCCATTCCCACAGTGTCTTGTATTTAATTTGCATTGGGTGCTGGCCCTTGAAGTACAGGAGTCAAAGGGAATTGTCTTCCCTGGACAGAGTCCTGGTTAGTGGCTGTTGCACCAAGGTTGCTTTGGGCAGTTACCAGTAGACCCAGGCAGACAGAAGGGGTTTGGTAACAAGAACGTGGCTCCTTGCTGTGCACTGCCTGGAAGGGGTGGGATAGTGAGAGAACTGGAGCCCTTACTAAATGGAGCTTTTTAAAGGCCCTGTAGAGGTCCGCCCTGTGTGCCACAGGATGGAGGGGGTTTAATGTGATATCTTGCAGTACTTAGTTTCTCCTCTGTTTTCTCCTCAGAAGCTTTCTTATCACTCAGATAGCTTCTCATCTTCCCTCTTCTGATTTCCGTCCACATCCTCACTTCAGGTATCACTACTCTATGTGTTTGACCCTGCCTCCCTCACTCAAGCTCTGCTGTGTGGCTCAAGCACTGTCCCATACTAATTGCTCTTTCTTGTTTTTTCCCCTGCTTTTATGTCCTTAAACTAGCTCTACTGTCTGTCAAGAAAGTATAGGTAATTTTCTATGGCAGATCTTTTGGTCTTGGCTTTGGATACTCATACTCAGTATGTGAGATTTGAAAAAGATAATTTCTGTAGGACTGTTTATGATAATCTGTTAGATCACTTAGTTCCTCTAGCAGGGATCACAGCAAGACTTATCCAGAGGAGAGTTTTCCCTGGATTTGTTTTTCAAAGGTACTATTCAATAGATTTCCCAAACTTTCCTGCCGTTTTAGCCTTATCTACTGAGGATAAGCCAGGATTATTTATCTGGGAATCTAAGTCCTTTCTGCTTTTCTCTTAATTCTGCTGCTCCTAGATACACCTGGATGTATATTTCCCTGCGCCCTTCACTTTCTCCTCAGGGATAGATCAGATGTTCTAATGCTCCTTATTTGTCAATGAGCCAAGTTAGACAGGCTTCACTACTTTAATCTCAGTGTGGTCCCTTTAGCTTCTGATCATTTCCGTTGTTTCCCTATAATCTCCTTCCCCTGTATCACTGTGAGACTCTGACTCAACAGTGGTATTCCAGCTGTGCTTTCCTGAGAGGCGAATCTAGAATGACTCGGATATAAAGATATCGCAGACCTAGAATTGATTCCCTGCCTACTTTTGCCATGAAGTCTTCTGGCTGTTCCTGCTTCCCATTTTGGTGGTCNTGGCCCCCCCCCCCCCTTCCTTTTTAGGCTCAGTGCTGTTCTTACTCCCTGCTGTGGAGGAATATATATAGCTGAATTAGAAGAGCCAGCTCATCCTCATTCCCCTTCCATGATTTGAAGTCTCCTGGAGTTTGGAATGAGAGCTCTTGCAGGGAGGATTTGTCTGGGGGTGGTGAAGAAGTAAAGGGAAACTTAGAATGGGTTCTGCCATTGTGACAGTCAAAGCCAGTGGCTGTTTACACAGAGGTCCAGCGTTTTGTCTGCTTCACTGTCTACGTTCCAGCTCTGCTTTGCTCTTTGCCATATTTTTCCATAGATGTATTGGTTTTTTTTCATTCATCTGTCTGCTCCCTAGACATGTCCTGACCACAGCTACACCAAGGAGAAGATCAGGATTGTGGAGGGGATATGCCTTTTATCCAGTGATGATTCCGAGTGGGATGACCTTAAGCAGATTCGGAGCTCCCGAGGAGGGATCCTCCGGGACCACGTCTGCATGAAGACAGACACGGTCTCTATCCAGGCTAGTTCTGGTTCACTGGATGACACCGAAACTGAGCAGCTGCTACAGGAAGAACAGTCTGAAAGCAGCAGTGTTAACACAGCAGCAGCCACTCCGGAACGGCGTGGCTCACTCCCAGACACAGGCTGGAAACACCAACGCAAGCCCTCCACGGAGAGCGAGGTCTAAAGTACACGCGACTGGAAATGCTCGTACCCTCCCTGGCCTCTGCTCTGCACAAAAAAGACAGCACTCTGCCTGCTGGGCAAGGAAGGGCACAGAAACCAGCCTCTCTTGTGAGGGGCGCAGAGACTGTGACTGCCTTTCAGTGAGGAGCTTGGGCAGCTGTGCTGTTGTGGTTGGAGAGGGAGGATGGGTGGGTTGGAACCCAGAGACCCTTTTGGCTCATTTTCACTGTCTGTGGTTTATTTATATGTTCCCCTTTCCTGGAAGCTGCCACATTAACTTTTGCAGTGACTCCTCTGGCCTGAGTCTGGTTCAGATTCTGTGTTCTCTGGCAACCTGCAAGTGCTGTGCTATCCAGCTCACGGTCAATGCCCATGAAGAGAGCAGAGCTGCCTCATTGCTAGCTCCTGGTCACAGAAGTTCCCCTAGTCATTCCAGCACTAGCAGCACTCTTTGAGGCTTTGTGTTGAGGGGTCTCCAAATTGAGAGAGGTCTTGGAATAGATGAGCTATACTTGGGGGCACAAGGAGACACTGATGCAGCATTAGGTCGCCTTTTAAGGGCATAAAGAGGGTAACCACAGTTGCTGTGACTCACTTCATGAGAGCATCACTGCTTACTTTCCCATCTGCTAGTAAAAACTTTAAGGAATGCTCAGATCGGAGCACTGTGTCTGTTGCTGGCAGCGGACACTGCTCCTGTTCTCCCCTTTCCTGTTAAAACATGTTTCTACTCTGGAAAAACAAGAGTCAGCAAATGGCCCTTTCAGAACTGCTCCCTGTGGGTACTGGAGTCAGAGTGCTGAACTTGAGGAAAGAAGACATTGGTATTGTTCTTTGCTCTACAGAGCTAATGGGAGGAAATGGATCCCAGCAAGACCTAAATTCTACTCTTGTCTTTGTATAACTGATATATAAAAAAAGAAAATTTTCTAAGTCCCCACCAGTCCCAATTCTGCAAGGTCCCAATTCTCTTGGCCTTCAGGACCTTTGATTACCATAATAAGGGAAAAGAGAGAATTCCTAGGTTGAGTCTTTCCCAGGGGAATGCTCAGTGCTGACAGTTAGGAACTGCTTTATTACTAGGCTGAGCCCATTTGACCTAGAATAGGAGACAATAATCAGGGAGCTGTAAGGACCATTTTAAATAGTTGTTTATGAGATAGGGTTGCAGTTTAAGCTCTTCTGTTACCATTAAATAGCTCTCCTTGCAAAGTCATTTTTTCCCATCAGCTGCATGAGCTTCAGGCCTTTACCCTCTAGGGGGTGTAATCCTACCCTTGCAGTTACACCCCAGCAGCACCTGGAGCTGGGACTTGGCATGCTCGCAAGGACTATTGCCACCTTTTCATAGTCTCTTGACTTCTCTTGTCATCTGTTTGTTCAGAAAATATCTATTGATGCTTCTTCAAAAATGAGATAATGAGATTTATATTAACCCCTCAAGTCATATGGATGGTAAAATATTAAGTGTCATGGTAAAATATTAAGTGTTAAGCCAGATACTTGGAAGCAGAACTTTCCAGTGAAGAATTTCTCATGGCAAACTCTGTAACCTCTTTATCTCCTGGGAAGAGGTCAAATACATTCCCACCTGTGGTGTAAAGAGAGCAAAGCATACACTAGGGGTATAGCTTAGAGGTGTGGGGAGGGCATGTCTCCCATGTGATATTTTTTCAGCTGGTAAAAAAAAAAAAAAAAAAAAAGGAAAATCCATCCTACTCTGCTCTAACCTTGTTCCTGTACTAACAGTCCTGCTACCCCTGAAAAACACAACAGTTGCCAGCAGGTTGGCTGTGCTTTTTACAGCAGAGGTAGCTTTGCAGAAAGGGGAAGGTTGCAGCTTTGACCAGGCTAGGTGGCTGGAAACTCTGTCCGTAACTGCACCATTGGGCTGACTGGTGTATATTCCTGTGGAAAATGAACTGGAGCTAAGGCTTGGAAATTTCCCTGTGTTAATGTGGGACTCTTCCCTACTCCCAGAGGGATTTTTTTTTTTTAATTAGATTTTTATTTAATTATTTATTTGATTGACTCCAGCCTGGGAAGCATTGTTTTTGTTGGGCAGAGGCACTTTTGGATTGAGGCGTGGACTCGACTGGGAACTGAGAAAGGAGTGCGTATCACTGATGTGGACCTTGCCTGTCTAAGCTGTTTCATGCAGGGGCAACACCAGAGGGCTCAAGGATAGGCAGAAGAATCAATTTGAACAGAAACCATGTGTAGGGGCAGGGGCATCAGAGCTGGGAGTGAGTGGGTGGATGGGGGAGGAAGGCTCTGACTTCTAGGAGAGCAGGGTTTCTTTGGGGTTTGGGGGGGCGGGGGGCATGCCCTGTACACCAAAATCCTGAGGTGGGACAGGGGTGAAGGGAAAGATCTGCCCAGACCTGTCACTTGAGGTTCAGTTAGCCTGTTAAAATAATTGCTGTCTGAGTCACAAGTGCAGAATGGAAAGGAAAACCCAGTCAGTCTTTTCAACAGCTCATGGTGCTTGTGATCTCCACCTTGATAAATATTCTCTGCTGCTTCTTAGGAGGGACCCGGCATACTCCAGCCTAACAACCATTCATAACTGCTCTCTGTTCCCTTCCTCAAATGATTATGGTGAAAAGGAGCAACAAAATGTCCCACAGCCTCTCCTCTACCAGTGAGGTGGGCAGAAATTGGTTTCTTTTTCCTAGAGACAGCCCCAGTGAGATGCTGCCTAGGGGGTGCATCATGGTTCCCCATTCTGGGGAAGAGAAGACCCTCATTGCACTTAGGATGTTAAGAATGTAGAAAGGCCACTGGAGGATGATCTCTTGAGCACTGATTTACTATGTAAAAAGCAAACCTTTCTCCTGTCTGTCCCGAGCTAACGTCCGTGATTTCCATGTGTTCATGTGTAATGGTTTTAACGTTACTCACTGGAGACATTGGACTTTCTGGAGTTATTTAACCACTGTGTTCAGTATTTTAGGGGTTGATGATAATTTAATATAAATTTAGCTTTTCTTAACCACTCTGCCTGGCTTTTGGTTGTGAATCATGCATGTTATTTGGACTCCCCTTTCAAAGAGGAGCTCCCAGACCTGTTTGCACAGAACCTCAACTTTGCTTCGAGAGGAGCAAGAAGGTAGGAATGGTTCTGGGTTCTTTTCATAATCTAATACACAGTTCTTCTGCCACTACGGCTTTGAATCAAGGGCCAAATATCCCCACATTCATGCACTTTTGCAAATTCCTGTGCATGCATACTACCTGTCACCCTGCTCCCACCTTGCTTTTTTTCCTTTTTGTTACCCATTTTGACATGGCAACAGCAGAAGAGGATGTTCCTCTTTTTGGAAAGTATTAGGACCATAGTGGGCTCAAGCGTCTGCCCAGTGGAAAATAAAGCTCTGAAGAAGAGCTGTTTTTCTATCTGCCAGGGGTTTATGTTCAAGATTCTGCTGCATTTTTTTTTTATAACCGAGAGTTTAAATGGTGCAAAAGACTGAATAATGAATGAAACATTCAGTACTGGTGCTAATCACATACTCCATTCTGTCTCTTTCTGATGAAAGAAGTACCAGAAACATTTAAAACATTTTAGCTTTATTCCTGCTCATTTCACAGTTAAAGCACAGTGCAGAAGTGATTTCACTGAGGTCATGCAAAAATATAATCACCTCACTTTTTTAAAAGTTGATGATGCTTACGTGGTGTGATGGGGAGAGGTAGCATTGTAAGATTAAGTGCAGTTGTTGTAATGGCACTCTCCTGCCTCTTGTCTTCTATTCTGATTACCCCTAAAGAATTTTTCCTTCACTTGCTTCAGCTGAAGTGAACAAACAAAGGAGGAAAAACACACTGTACTCCAACAACACACAGTTACTGCTTGCAAACTCACGAATCGTATTAAAGAGATTAGAGAAAGCCTATTCCCCATGACGGGATATTCCCAAAAGCTGAATACAGCCAGCTCAGAGCTGTTTTAGGTTCAGCGGCCCAGCACGGCTGTCTCGGGACGCTGCCGGCGCCAGGCGCTGCTCCGGGCGCAGCGGGCCCCGCAGCCGCCTCACGCTCTCACCGGGGCCACGGCGGCTGCCGCAGGGCCCGAGTCTCCCCGCAGCACCGTGGGGTGGGTGGGCGGGCACAGCGGCCTCTTTCCCCGGCACGTCTCGGTGGTTATCAAGCGGGGTGCGCCAGAGCGCGGGGCCGGGCACGGTGCCGGCAGAGGCCGCCCCCGTCGCGGCGCGCTCTCCCCGCCACCCGGCCCTGCCCGCAGTGCCGGCCGCCTCAGGAGAGCGCGGAGCACGCGTCACCGCTGCCGGATTCAAACGGACCAATAAAGGGCGCGGGTGCGGGCGTGGGTGGGGCCGGCGCTGGCCAATGGGCACTGAGGACACTGGGAGGTGCGGGCGGTGTTAGTGATTTCAAACCCTGCCGAGGAGCGGCCGGACGCTCGCTGCGCCCGACCTGTCGGGGCTCAGGTGAGAGTCGCTGTCGTTGTCCCTTCCCCGGTGGGGGCCCAGCGCCTTCCCCTATCCGCCGCGGGCCCGCAGGAGGGTGGGGTAGGCCTCCCTCCGCTCCTGGGCCTGAGCCTCCCCCGTCCTACCTGGGGACTGGGCGGAGGCACGGTCGCGAGCGGCGCTGACATCCCTCCACGGTAACGACTCGGGCCCGCGGGCTTCGCCTAGAGCTTCTCCCATGGCTGCGGGGGTCGCGACCGCTAACGGTGGGAAGCCGCGGCCTGTACCACGCCGCGCTGTAGAGGCTTAAGGGGCACCGCTCGCCTAGGCCGCCCGTGGAGCGGGGGGTGTCGCGGCCTGTAGGAAGCTGCGGCCCAGGCTGCTCCGCTGCGGTTGCCTTCTTCGTGTCATCACTGTGGGCTCAGGAGTGGCTGGGAGCTGCTGTGGGCCCTGGGAGGCGGCCGGCAGGGTGGGCCCAGGGGCCGCTGAGGGAGCGGGGCTCGGGCCCTTCCTAACGCTCCTCGAGGGAAATACGGACCTGGCATCTTCTGTCTCCCGAGCGTGCGTTTCAAGAGGCCACATGCAGGATTGGTTTCCCCTCTAAAATGACCTGAGGAAAACGTTTCCTGAGGTGATTCTAATCTTAAAGCGAAAGACATGAGCTCATATCCATTTCTACAGCTCTGTTGTTAGGCGCGGGTGTTAGTCTTAGATCTCCAGGGTCCCTCACCAGGAGGTGCTTCCTGTTGAATCTTCTCTAGTGTATGTGAAAAAGTCTGGACAGGAATGTGGGTCCCATGTGTGTCGTCCCCCCTCCTTCTATTTCATTTGATTCTGTTTCTGAGTCAGTCTTGTGATTCTTCTTCAGAGAGTAGCTTTCAGGCTGGTGTGTTTTCCTCCTGAATTTGGACCTCTGTCAGTGAGAGACCCAAAGTTTCATGTAGCAGAGGCTGAATGGAACTTCTGTGCAGCTTAAGCTGACCTGGACTCTGTTCTAAAAATAAAATTTAAAAAAAAAAAAAATCACGAACTCATCTGCTACAATTTTCAAACCAGTTTATGTTCAGTGTTCTGCAGTTTTCCTTTTTTGCTGATTTATTATTTTGTGTTTAGTGTTGCATCTTCCAGTACTTCTACTAAACTGCAGTGCTGTTGAAGTTGCCTTCTGCAGAGGAGAAGGGGATGAGTATTGTTGGGATGTTGGGCTACCAGCTGTGGGAGGCCTTATTTATTACTTGTGTATCAGAGGAAGCTTTGCTATAGACTTTCAATGAACACATCTACTAGTTTGAAACTAAAGATGCATATTTCTAAATGCTGAGAGTCTCAAATATTGAAGTATTCTAAAAGGCTACTCATAAAAATCTATTATTAAAACTTTGCGATAGGGTCAAGTCAGAAAGAAGAATGATTGGGTGCAAGTTGTCCTTATAGTTTTGGCTCTTTGGTGTCCAATATCAGATCAGTTGATTGTGCAAAAATGAGAATTCTATTTGACTTTCTTGCCTTGGGCTTGGCCTTTCTTTAAACTTTGCTGTTTGGGTAGCTTTCCCTCATTTAAAACTCATAGATACACCTTCCCCCCTCCCCCCCCCGAGTTGCAGTAGGGTTAAACTTTTTAAGCAACAGAGTGATATATCAAAGCAGAATCGACAAAAAATGGCTTTCAAGTACAATGAACTGGTTCTAAACAAATTGTTGTAGACATATTGAAGGTAATTCTCAAGAACACAAAGTTGGGAATGTCAGCTAGGGGACCTGCTATGGAAAAAACTATTTATGTGACACCTGCACAAAAATAAATGAAACTTGGATTTCAGAAGCATGGGAAGAAGCATTAATCAGACTGCTTTAAATCTGTACTGACGTGAGACTTCTTGTTTAATATTCTAATATAAAAAACAGTGAACACATGGTAATGGA
Organism: Balaeniceps rex; assembly: GCA_013401315.1. NCBI lineage: Eukaryota > Metazoa > Chordata > Aves > Pelecaniformes > Balaenicipitidae > Balaeniceps > Balaeniceps rex. The sequence goes on along the minus strand of VYZW01001958.1, from coordinate 10,441 downwards.
ACATGATTCCTGGTTCTCGTACACGTATGACTTGTATTTGGTGGGACTTGACTTCCACACTGTCTCTTGTCCTTTCCCTGATATGGGTGAGTTATGTACTCTGGGCCTGTGCTTCTGAAAAACTGGTCTGCTGCGGTGGAGCTGATACTCTCATACTGATGTCCATTAAAACAGTATGGTCTTGTCCCATTTAATAGTCAACTTGGAAAACCTGACATCCAATGTAATGTTAAAAGTTGTTTCTCTCTTGTGCATCGCTGTGTGTGTTAGGTGATAAATTTACAGCTGAAATTCACTTGGCACACTATGCTCTTTCAGTCAATCCTTTTTTCTTTTTTTTTCTTGCTACCCTCATTAATTGTGTCATCCACAAACTGTAACACTTCTGTTTGCCCCTTTTTATAGATCACTTATGAACATCTTGAACAGTACATAAAGTTAGAAACTGCTCTGAATGTCTTGTCAGGTAGAGGTAATGGTCTCTCAATCTTAAGTATCTAATGTGGAAGGTTTTGTTGTGTAGGATGTATGACTTGAAGGACCCTTCAGAGATGTAAATATTTGTAAACCTCATGGTCAGTGATCATCTGGTTCCCTTTTTTTCCCCTTCCCATCTCTCCTCTGTTCCATGGTACCAGCAGATGTCCTTTTCTGTTTTTTAAAAGAAATGTATAACTTGTATTGCTAATTTGTTTGTAAACTATTTAATGTAAATGGTTTGTGAAGTCTCTGCTGGAGTAGAATGGCATTAAAGCCATTTGCATCTGTAACAGAATGGTTGGTTTCAAGACAACATGGTTGTAAGACTAATACGATGTTGTTGCTGTTGCTGATGCTTTGTTGTAGACTGTTCCAGTGGTTCATCTTATAGGGGTGGAGTTCTAAAGTGTGGCACAGGAAAGCCTCGTACCCTTGTGTTTAATTTAAACATTGCCTTGCACCGGGCAGCGTTGGTGTGGCTTGTTTGAATAAAGAGTTTCTTGACCTGAGCAGCTGCGCATTGTTTGGGATTGTCTCTGTGACAGCTCGGCTGCTGTGAATGTCAAACATTGAAAAGCAGAAGCTGTTGTAAATGTTTGTGCTGCCCTGTTGCAGGGGGGAGGTTGAGATGGTAGAAAAAGTAACTTGGACGATTATTCAGTGGGGAGCATGGCTGGTGCTGCAGTGCCTAGAACAGGCTTCTTTCTTCAGCTAGCTAAAAAGATGTCTGAAGAAACACAGCCTTGCATCATATGGCTTGGTGCTCTTCTCAGGAGGAACCTATTGACACCCAGTTTCCACCATATCAGATTCCTCAGTTGCTATTGTCACTGTAGAAAAGGCATCTCAAAATGTCAGGCGATGGGCTAGAGAGATTGCCGATGAATCAGCTCCACCAGAGCACTGTCATTAGACATCTCGCAGCAGAACATGAAATGCGGTGATGGTATGGTGCCAGGCTATTCATTCATACCTCCTTTGGAAGGTACTGCGTTTCCTGTTCTTCAGGGCAGGCCTTGTTCCTCCTGTCGGGTTTCAGAACCGCTCCCTTCTTCTATTAGAGATTGCTGGATGATAGTGGCCTCGGATAATGTCTGCTCCACACTCGAGTATGACCGCAGCTACCTCTGTTATGAGAATAATTATTCTGACGGGCATGGGTGTTCAGGGGTATGACTCATGAGAACAGCAGGCCTGCCGGGCCAAGCCGGTCACCGG
>VYZW01001957.1:4547-16061 GCA_013401315.1 Balaeniceps rex | reverse complement strand
ATTCTAAAATATTTTTCATATATGTTTTAATCTCCAGTACTGTGTAATGCACTTATTATTTCGTTAGCTTTTTTTCAGGGAAGGTTCAGTTCATTGATAAGGTTGAAGCTTTGTTCAGGATTAGTATTGTTAACTAATACTTAGTAATAAGTTCCATGAGTTCAGCTGACACATCACAATCTTGCAGTCTTATATCCAACGAAAACAAAACTTTGTTAAAATCAGCCTCACATCTGGCTTATATGTGCAGTTGGAATTCTTGGAAGAATATCCTTTCAGTCTGGCGTATGGACTGTTTGACACTGGACATACTTTCAGATGAAGTCTTTAGTGAGAAATTGTTTGACACACTAACTCCTTTGTCAGTACTTTACCAAAGTTATTTTTGAATAAATCAGTATTCATCTCCATTCCTGTCACCATAGTTTAATATTAACATCATTGTTTGGGTGCAATGCTTTATATAGAAAAAATATTTTAGAATATTTTATTTCAAACAGTTTTCATATTTGGTCTTTCAGCTGTATATGCTGAGGCTCTGTATGGGAGGAGATACGGAACTGTCTCATTAGAACTGAACTGTATGATAAATAGTTACCAATTTGAAGTATATTTTATTTCAACAAAGTAAGGCTTACTGCTTCCATGAGGTGAAGGTGTTTTGTGGTTAGACTAATGGACTAAGCACTGAGAGTTCTGATGTCTCCTCCTAATGCTCTTGTCCCCTTTCTGAGCAATACTGAACAATTAGTTAGACAAATTTTTATTTCTTTACATATAAGTAGCAATAATACCTCTTTCATTACTGTGATGTATGAATTGATGAATGAGTGCAGAGCACTCAGAAATCCTTAAGTGAAAAAAGCTATTGAAAAGAGATATATTAAATGTCAGACGTCTCATTATAGTCACTTAAAATATATAGATTCCTTTAGAAGCTAATTCTTATTACAGAACCAGACTTTAAATGTACTACCTAGTGTCATAAAAAGTAGCATTTTTAATTATCTTCTCATATCAGTTATGTTGTTATTACTGGAATATGCGTGATATTCTATTACTTGCACTGCAAGCAATGGATTAGCCTACATAAATTGTTTTAATACACACAGTAAAACTTTGCAGTATGGCATATTTGTCATAGCAGATCAGTTCTTAACCAAGCCTCCCTGAATAGATTCTGTGTAATTCATCAGATAACTTTATTGCAAATGCAAAGTATTACCTTCTTAAAAAAACATTGCCTTTGGTTTGCTTTTAGGACTGCCCTTCAGATGTTGGTGACTTTAGAGCACAACAGTGTTCAGCCTACAATGACGTCAAATACCAGGGACATTTTTATGAGTGGATCCCTGTGTATAATGATCCTACTGCACCGTGTGCCCTGAAATGTCAAGCTCTGGGAAAGAACTTGATTGTGGAGCTTGCCCCAAAAGTACTAGATGGTACTCGTTGCAATATTGAATCCTTGGATATGTGCATCAGTGGAATATGCCAGGTACGTTCATGGTGTAAATCTAATTGTGACCTTTGTTGTGAGACACTTTGCACATTAAGTGAGCACTTTTTGGTTATTTTTCATCTTCATGTGTCAATTTACTTTAGCCGCATCTGCAAGTACTGCCAAATGGATTGTAGATAGCTTGCCTTTCTCTTGCACGCAGAAGTTCCTGACTGCCTTAGCCATTGACATTTTTGTATATAAATAAAAGGTCAATAACATTCACTCACTCTTCTATTTATACATGTAAAAATGAATGAAACTAGTTATACTAGTCTCTCCCAGCTGAAACCGGGACAACTAGTTACAGCTTTCTAACCTTTAGTATGTCTGTCAGGGTGTGATAAAATTACATAGCCTTCCATTTCATTTTACTCCTTCTCTGAGTCTTATATCTCATGAACTCTGTTAAGGAGAAAATTTGACATTTTATGGGATCCAGCCCAGAATGGCAGGTGTGAGTGTGTGTATCTGTCTTGTTGTATGGGTGAATGAGTATATGTTGTGATTGTATAAATTGATTGTTAGTATCTTTTTACTGGAAATCTACATTTCTATATTTAGTATTATTATTTATTATTTATTAGAATTATGCTATCAACTTTACACAGTTGGTGTAAAAACAGAGAGTTATAATATTTGAGGCTTGCCAGCTTTGCCCATGTCTCATTAGCAAAGAAATATTGCAATCTTAAGTTTTATGAACAGAACAATTTTATATAGAACGGATATGTTATTGCAATTAGTTTTCTTTCTCTGCAAGTGGTTGTTGCTCTGTTAAATGCCTAAAATGTGTGCGACTCAAAAATGCAGGATATGGCCCAGTGAGCAAGATAGCTCCATTATAGGGGAAAATTTGACACATTTGGCAGAAGACTGGTGCACGGATTACAGCAACATTAATATATGATCTGGACCTTGCTGTGGGTTTTATGTGACTTCTATGTATACTGCAGTTCCAATACCAGTCGTGCCAACACACAGTGCATCTGCTGCCTCTGAAATAGAAGAAGAATTCCTTACAGTTTTCCTCTTCAAGAGACTGCATTTGTCAATAGTACTTCACAGTGGTATCCAGCAGCGTTCATTACCCTGCACATTTAAAATAGGATATACCTCTATAAACTCTGGAAGCACTTGCCAAATAATACATTTCTTTTGCAATATTCTTAGTGATGTCTCCTCTTCTAATACAAGCTTTCACCCTGGAGGATGTCAAAACCTTTTGTAGGTGGTACGTCTACAGCAGCCTTTGCTGTTTGTGCCCATTGCGGCACAGAAGTGTCATGCTGAATGTAATGGGTCTCTGGGTTTTTCAGAGACTTGTGAGATTCTTGCTCAGAGTGCTGTGGGGTTTCCCATGTTTCCCACAGCGACCTCAAACATCTACCATCTTTAATACATAGCATAAAATTCACTTTGTCTAGAGTGGATACAATTTTATGAAGAACAGTTGAAAGATATATTTAAAAGGGCTGCCTTCAATGTTTCTTGTTAGTATTTTGCAGTATTCATGTATATATCTGACATCAAATGCTTGGAAATTTAAATAACCCATTTTTAGAGTAAACCAGGTAGTGGTGGAAGAAATTAATCATTCCAGAAGCAGGCACTGGAGCTTTTACACTGTTAATGAGAATCGACTGCTTTCCTCCATCTCTTCCATTTTTTCTTTTTTTCATTATTTCTTCTAATTCCACAAAAATATTTTTCAGTGTGAGAGAACATCTTCAGGGGGAAAAAACCCCCAGCCACCATGTTTAGGATGTGTCCTGTGCTGTGACTTATGCCATATAATTAATTTATAACTTAATGTCATGAGCTGTTAGGTGCTTTCACTTTATTTCCTTCAAGTCACTGGCTATTGCTGCGACATTTTTGTACAAATGGAAATTTTTTCCTTTTTAAAGTCTATATTTGATAATTTACTGTTGGATAATTTTATTGGGGTAAAATTGAGTCTCTGGTCATTTGAATAACCTTTTTCTCTTTGCAGACTGTTTTGGGGGCAGAGTGGGAAGGTTGGTTACTTGTGAAAGGGACTGCAGGAGGTGGGGGACTACCTCAGAAACCGACACCGAGCTTTGCTGCTACTCCTGTTCAAGCAGGAAAAGAAAACAAATTGACATCTAATCTTTCCTGGAAAAATATAGTTATTTAGTCAACTGCTGTTAAGAGAGAGACAGCAAAATTGTGATTCTCTACAATTGTCGCTATAAGATCAGTCTGTTGGGTTCTGACATATCCTTGGCAAGTGTTTTTGCAGTTAACTCATCTAAATAAACATGTCATACTGCTGATGTGGATATCTTCGCTTTTATGCCTGCGAGCACCAAAGAGTTAGTATATGGAGACTGGCTTGCCTGAGTCCCTTTCCAACTGGTGCTGGTTTTGCTCATTTATTGTCTCAAAGTTGGCAGGTTTTATAAGAGCTCAGCTTCCCCCTCTCCCCCCCCCCTTCCACTTTCATCTGTTTTCTTATTCTTGGTAAGGTAGGGCTACATCACTAATTCTGCTTTCTGGATTCTTGTTCAGACGCTCTCCTTGGCAGCATATGAATTTACAAGGACGATGAGTTCCTGTTGTCCAGCTTCAGTTCTGATTCTTTGCACTTCCCTTAACAAGCAGAATCAAACTAAATGATGCTCTGTCAAAGAAAATTGTGAGATGACAAAACTGCTCTCTGGGTAGGAGGTTTGAGGCTTCAGGGGAAGTAAAATCTAAAGGCAGTGGAGCAGGAAAAGTGTATTGGGAAAGTTAGTAAGATGTTTTGGGGTTGCTTGAGGCTTAACTCAGCCAAACCATTTGATCATGTTTTAGTCTGCTACTGTTGTGCTTCTGTTACCAAAGCAAATATCTGGGGCTGTTGTGTTAAATGGGGACAGGTCAAAACTTCACTGCCGGGAGGATTTTCACACTTAACTTCTGATATTTTTTCTAGTCTCTGCACAACTCCCAACACATTTTTTCATATAATATATTCCTGCTGTGCCCATCTGGATGTGGGTGGAGACATTTAAAAACATCTGCCTGTCAGACACATGTGTGGGCAACATTTACCCAGTTACTCCGCCTGCTTTGGGGCCCTGCCTCTCCTTGTTTTTTGTTTTTAATTCATGCAGACCTGCTTTTTTCTACCAGAATGCAGAATGGGGTGTTACTTGTGTCAGTACCTGAAATGGTTACAATGATAATTTTCCTAATATGGAGCAATGTGTTTGGACAATAAATACATGCATCACCCAAAAAATCTGGAGTCCTAAGGAGCAGCCTGAGTACTTCTGTCCTAGGCTGTCACAATTAGGTCAAAGATGATGTAAATCCTGCCGTGAACTTTCCATTTAGTGTCAGCAAGTTGTTTGTATTCCAAAAAAGGCAGACACTACACTGTGCCTTGTAGCATATGGCATAAATTTAGCTGACATCAGAACACATCCCATATGTCAAGTGAAGTGCCATCAACTTCCGCCATGCTAGTTCTTTTCTGTCACATGTCCTGATATTGCAAGTAGGTATCTCTCTCACTCACCACCAAAGCACTCTCACGTTTGATGTAAATATCTGTCAGAATTTTCATTGTAAACAGTTTCTGTAAGCTTTTGGAAGACTATTGCACTTTTTTTAATGAGCTTTGCTTGTGCTTAAAACTTAAAATCATAGCAGACTATTCATTTCTTCTGAAGCTTGACTCCTTTTATTCTGAGAGTTGCTTTCTCAAAGCGCTAATTTAATGTGTTTTGTGTACTTTCCCTATGAGTTCCTGTAGACACATCTTTTTGCCTGTAAATGAGTTAAAGGACTGCCCAAGATGCACAGCAGGTTTGGTGTTCAGATACAACAAAGGAATGTTTCCTTTCCATTCATTGTTACTGCAGACATAAAGCTGTGTTTCTCACACATGTTAGTCAGAGTAGTTAATTCTTGAATAAGTTAAAAAAACACCTTTTTTTTTTCAAAATGAACATTTACAATCTTTTTTTAGTATTTAAAAATAAGAAAAAAATGTCCACATTGCCTTTTCTTCCTTTTTAGTCTTCAAACCTCAAGTAACTTACTCATGGGAAGAATTGATTTCAAGGTAGCTCTGTGTTAAGTCAGCCTTTATATTGAACGTGGCACTCATTCCTGGGTACAATTAATTAGTGAACACACGGCGTAAAGTACATTTTGGAGCATGGAGGAATCCCTGTGTAGAGACCTGTACTCTGCCTACACATTACTGCAGGCACCAGAGTTGGCAGGCTGGGCCTTATCCAGAGAGACTGTGGGAGTTACTCATGTAGATCTAACAAAACTTTCTGGCTCTGAGAACTATGTATCAAAATCTTCATATGACTACGCATACACGTGACATATGTCATAAAACTGAGGAGAGTGGGGAGCTCCAGCTGCAATTCAGCTGGAAAATGTTGGTGGCTCTCTAGAAGTCCCATGCAAGGATGGGCCTGTGCTGAGTGCGGGTTGCCACATCCCACGTAACCTGCCAGCACCACCCTCCATAGCCTCAGTGGGTTGGTTTCCTCACCCGATGGAGGCTGTTGGCACTGCCGAAGCCAGCAGATCATGTAGCCACCCTCCAGTGCTGCACTTGCACCTCTTTTAATGTCACAGTCCACCTCAGTGTAGCGGTTCCCTTGCGATGACGTCGTTGGCAACTCAGAGGTGTGCTGTTACTGCAGGTAATTATAGGATGCTCTCAGACACTGAAAACGTCTTTTGGAATCACTTATTTTTATTTTGCAGCTGTCCACTGCTGCTAGAAGCTGATGTCTCTTTTCAGATCTTGTCTTATTCTCCCTCCTACTGTTTCTTATGGAGAAATACTCCCTATAGGGATTTCTTACTGTCTAAGTTTATCCTTTCTTGTCAGATAAGTAGTGGATTTTTTCTGATCTCCAGTTTCTTATCTATATTTCTTTTTTCCTAAGTGATTCTCTCTGCCAAGTTTTGTTTTGTTTTGTTTTAGTGAGCTTTGTACAAATGCGATTTTGCTTCCCAGCCTTGCAAGGTCCTAAAGCATGTGAACAGTGATAGTAGAAAAACTCATGATTTGAGTGTTGTCTTGAACTAGAACCTTAGTAACCTTCAAATCCTCCAGTGCTAACTTCACCTTCATATAGCAAGGCAGACTTGGCTGGACCCAGCCAGAAAAACAGCAAAGTAATCTGATTCCGTATATTATTGATTTCTTTTTTTGAAAGCATTCTCACAAACAAGAAGCCCAATGGGAGTTTGTGTCCTATGCTCTGAGTGTGTGTATGTGGTTTTTTTAAAATGGAGACCTTGTGGGAAAGGGCACTTGCTCCCCTGCTGGGTGGTCCTATAATCTCTTAGCTGCTCTAGCACGTGACAGATCCTGTAGTAAGAGTTAAATGTTTTGGAAACACTTTGTTTTATTTGATGGAAGTGGATTTACAGAATTGTGGAACACTTTTTAGCCTCTTGCCTTCAGATATAAAATATTTGCAGAAATATGTGGAAAGTCTTTTTAGGAGTCCTTTAGTATGCAATGAATTTTATGCACTGTATTTTTTATCTTCTTGGTTTTTTTATTGCTTTACATTCTTTTCCTCCGTATGGATGGCTGGGGAATTTGAACATCATGGTGTGTCTCCTCCTGCCCATCATTCTGACTTATTTTATGCCTCTGTTCTGAGGTTTGTTTTTGACACACTTTGCCTTTACTCACTGCTTTCTCATCTATGAACAACTGAAAATCCTTACACAGAGGAAATTTTGTTACTCCCACCACCACTAATACCCGTTCAGCTTGGCAACTGGGATTGCTGCTTCACTTGCTGCAGCGACAGGCTGGGACATTTGCTGTCAGAGTACATGCTCAAGGTCCCTGAAGGGGCTGTATTCTGTTTATTAACATATGCTGAAGCCCGTGTCAGCTTGTCTGGGCTGCTACTGACCTGCACTGGCTCGACTGCAGGGATGTGAGAACCTGTGCCACAATCAGGCCTTTGTTAGGCTGAGCTTAGACATAACTGAAGAGTTATGAGACAGGACCATGAGAGGACAAAATTGTGCCTCAGAACAAGTTACATCTTCAATGAGGATAAAGCAGAGTTTGAAAGTGGTGCTTGAAAGCTAATATTCCACACTACTTTTAAAAGTAATTTTTTTTAAAAAAAGGGAAGTGACTTTCTTAATTGGAAGGATATTCTGCTATCTCTCCCTCTGCCTGTCAGAATCCATTACTTGTAGATGATGAGCATGGGAAAGAGACAGTGGGAGTTTTTTCTTTGTATTCTCTCCAGGGACATATTTTATCTGTGTAGAAATAAAGTGCAAGCTGAAGTTATCACAAAGCAAAAGGATGTGAGCAGAGATTGCAAAGTAAATGAATAGATGGGCTTTGAATGACAGCGGGGTTTTACAGCAGGGCAAAGATACATGGAAAATATTGACTTAGAGCAGGTTTTTCACATGACAGGTTTTATACTGACGTTTTTATTATCATAAATTCCCATAGCCATATTTAAAGTTAATTATTTGTTGTGTGGATGCAGACATTCCTAACATCTGCCTGTACTGTGATTCTGTGCTAAGACAAGTAGAGCAGGAGCAAATAGCTGACATTGATGCATATCACTGTGTATTGTGATAGGACATGCAACTGTGCAGTAAAATACAGCCTTAATTTCTCTGAGTTTTGGATTTTGTGGTGTGTCTGTGTTTGTAGAAATAGAAATCTTTTTTCTATGACCAAGACCCTGAGGATTTTAATTTTCCCTTTTGAAAGTGATTCTAATAAACTGCAATAGAGATTTATCTTTTTGAGCATGTAAGGATTTTTCACTGTTTTCTTCTTTTACTAGTAAGTGTTGAGATAAAATGTGTCCTTTCTTAGTCAAGTCACAAGATTTGGAGAAGATATTTTTGCCAGAAATAATTCTGAGGTTATCTTGTATTTTGTGCAATGCTGATAATCTTAAAAGTATGTAGAAGTTTTTGTTCCATTTTTATCTTTGTTCTGATCTCCTGTAAGGCTGAAATAAATAGTTTGGTTGTAAAATCCCAAGGACTACTATCCTGGTGGCAGGGCAGTCACAACATTTCATTGTATCTCTTTGGTGTAATAGTCGACTTTCATTCTATATTTTTCACATCTTGACAGATTTCATAGGCAGCGAAGACCCAGTTGTACCCAGTCCCCAAAGTCTTTGCCACCCTTCAGCAGATCAGTGGTCCAACCAAGGATTCGCTTATTGAGAAAGTGCTGTAACAGATCCGTTGCTAGCCAATTTTAAAAAAAAACTACTGGGCAACATGTACTAGGATACTTACAGACTGTTTAGCCCTTGAGGAAAAGGATCTCCTATATAATAACTCTACCACATTCTTGTGAAAAAGTATAATTATCATCTCCATTTGCGCATTCTGCAGTGCAGTTCCTTGCTCAGCAGAAATGTAGTATTTCTTTTACATTTTAGGCACATTGGGCACTTCCCTTTAAATTATTTGCTGGGTTTTCTGCTTCAGCTGAATTTCACTGAATGCCATCTGTATGTTTGTGTTAAAATCCCACTAGCAGTCTATTTCATGAGTACCCATGGTTGTGCATCCTTTGAAATAGCCAGGCCAATGAACACAAATGTGAATGTACTTAGAGCAGCCTTCATCTGGATTCCCCCAAGCATCGTGGGGTTTGCCCAGCAACTCTAGAAGGATGGTAATTATGTCATCTGAGATGTTGTTGAATTGATTTTCTATTTTTATTTTATGAAACCAAATCACATTAATAGAGGGCATCACTCCCTGACACTGAGCTGCCAGTACCTTGAGTAAACATAGAACACTGAAAAACATAACTTAGCTTATTTTAATGGAATCGCTGATAAATGAGAGTCTATATCAATCAAAAATTTATTAGTCAAAGTAGAAAATTATATACTATTTAACATATACATTACTGAATATTTAAATGGTCTGTCTGCTGAAGAGCTTAGTCTAAGACACAGTAGGTGGAAAAAGAATGGCACTAGTGCAGCTTTGGTCCTAATGTTTCATAGAATTTATGTATCTGTCACAAATAAAATCAGCAGTGATTTATTCTTTTGTGGCCACTTCAATAGAAGAGAGAACTTGAGAGAGGAGAGGAGAACTTGGTATGTTTGTTTTTTCTGGCTGTACCTGGATCTCTGGCTCCAGAGGACCACAGAAGGGGGGGAGCCCCTTTCTAAAGAGAAATATTGTATATAATTATATATATTGCTGTGTATAATGTCATGCTTTTGATAGTAATAATGACACTTAACACTTAAATGGTGCTTGTTCTGCACAGGTCTCTGGTTTTACTCATGTTTCAGGTAAGTAGTATTCTTTTGTAGAACACAGGTATATATTCAGGTTCTTTATTTGAAGTACATCATCTTGAGTCATTAGCATCCCAGAAACATTTCTTATAATTAACATATAACATTTTTATAATTAACAACTCACCTCTGTGGAATGTGTTCTACAAAAAATGGTGGTGTGCCTATTTTGAAAGAGAGTGCCTGCAGCTGGAGGTGAGTGGTCAGTTGAGGGAATAACACAGTTAGGGAGGTCTAAAGCAATGGTCTAACAAGCAAAAGTTGAAATTTCAAAACCTGATCCTGCATTGGGCTCTGTATTGGCAATCCTAGTCCATGTTTGCATTTATGTTTATTGACAGGAGACTCTGAATGAGGTTTGGGATTTGCTGGGTTTTTCACTACAGTGCTTTTTTTGCCATATCTTAGGTAAAAATCTGTCACCTTGCAGGCCCATCCATTTTCTCATCATAGTTAATTATAAACATCTCCTTAAGAAAGGAAAAACCTTGGATTGAACAGATTATACTTTGACCTTCACAAATCGAAATTAACATGCTATGTTCATTTCTTTGTTTAAGTCTAATTCCTCAGCTGAAACCCTGCTAAGTGAATAAGAGCTAAAGAAACAGCTGTGGGAGCTTCAAGTGATTTTTGGATTCATATTTGCAAAAATATTTGTAATGTTCCATAGTCACCTCTAACATATCAGCAGCAATTTCATTTTTCTCTTTCATCTGTGTTACTATATTTTATACTCCAACCTTTTGCTCTTCCTTTGCCTTTCTGAACCTACACGAACTATTCTAAGCATGCTACAAAATATTTAACACCCTTCAACATTGTGTCTTTCACAATAGCACTGGCATACTAACATTTAGTGTAGAAGTCTTTTGAAGCAGATGAGCATGTCTGTTCACTGCTTAATCAGATGCTTTCTGTCCTAGCTCCTTGTGACAAAACAGTATTATTCTTTTTCATATTTCTATTTTTTTCTTTGGAAGACCACAGAAATAACATATTCAGATTCTGTCCAAAAATAGTAATGGATCAGACACCTGTTTCTGAAAATAATCCCACCATATCCAAATCCATAGATACCCCATCATGGACAATTTGTTAAATGCACAAAGTACCATTTCCTCAATACCCTTTTTATATTAAATTTATACTTCCTTTTCTTTTTGTTACTTATTGGTCAATATTCTCCTTGCTGTCTGAGGATCTCACTTACAACCTAGTCATTACAATACTTGTAGCATTTTTTTGAATGATGGTGTATATGATTGCGTATTTCTTAAATTGACAGGGTCCCAATCCTTCCATTACGGAGTTTGTATTATCACTTGTTTCATTCATGCAGCCTATGTTAAAATCACCTAATATAATTATTTCTGACTATGCCCTAAAAGCCTGCAGATGTTTTCCCAATCTGCCTGTAATATTTATAGCTGATCCCTTTGCTCTGTAAACAGCGAGCAATGTGGGGTAAATTAACCCTAACAAATGCCTTAATCGTGAAAGTCATCAGACCTCTTTGGCTTGCTGAGATGGTGTGTGAGCTGTTGCCATATATCATTTTCTTGTCCTTGTTGCAGCTTTGCTTGCAAATACACATGTACTCTCTTCAAAATGTTTCATCACACACTGTGTTTTTCTAATAGTTATTGGCTAAAATATGAATACCTTAAATTCATAATTTTTGGTGTC
>VYZW01001955.1:3303-18127 GCA_013401315.1 Balaeniceps rex | reverse complement strand
GACAGAGAGTTTTTATTAGATTTGAGGGTGACAGCTCCATTGAGAAAAGAACCATGTAGTTAGAAGAAAGGTGGTCTGAAGTTCCTGGAGATCCAGCAGGAAAATGCTGAAATCTCAGCGAAGAAGGAAATTTTGTTCTCAAGCCAGCAGTCTGACAATTTATCACACCCCTTAAAAACTGATGGTGGATGACATGTGGATGATGTATCTGTATCAGCCTATAAAGTGTGAATGGGACTGGATTTATTTGCTACAACAGGAAGCGCTAATGGAAACTCCCAACATAGTTTTATTATGCCTCAGTCCCGACCTTCTGCACTTCAAATGCCAACTGTGCCCCCTTGTGTGGTACTGTTCTGATGGTAACCATAAGTCCCTAGGGAAGCAGATTAAATTCAAGAAAACCATTTGACTTTTTACTTTATCTAGTTAAAAAATAAAATGAAAAAAAAAAAAGAAAAGATAAGCTGTAATACCTTCTAGCCCTAAAAATAAATTTTTACTCTGTGAACTCTCTGCTATATTTATATGTACTCAGAGAGAATAGAGTTTGGATCTCTCTCTCTATTAGCATCTATAATTATGGGCTTGAAGTACTAATTAAAAGCACATAAAAGAAGCTACACAGACTACTTTTTTACGTAATGGGGTGGGATTCTCCTGTTGAAAGACCCACCTTGCTTGGAGCTTTAAGAAACGTCCAAGGTATTGCTTCACAGAGACCTTGCGAATATAAAGGACAATGAAAACTGTTCTCTAGCAAAAGACTTCTGAGCAAGATGAGACAGCAGAGCATAGGAAAAAAGAAGTTTTAAGTAAAGAACTCCTCATGCCAGGAGAGCTCATGCAGGCGCAGTTCAGCTCTATTTGGGAGTTTTATCAAAAAGGAGAATGATGACATCATTGTTCTGAACTGAAAACTGATTAATCATCTGCTTGGCATCTGTCTTGGCAGATGAGAATTCCCTTTTTGATGCTATGGAAAAACTGGTGATACAGACTAGTCCTCATGTGTCACCTGTCTCTGCTTGTGACCAGTCCTCTGTTCTGTCTTTCCTATTTTCCTGACTATGCAGCTGACACATTCAGCTGATAATATGTACATTTGTAAAATATCTGCAAATATAAATGCGTATTTTTAATGGTATCAAACATTTGTACAGATTTGTTCTCAAGACATCTGTATATGATGCAGTCCCCAGATAACATTTATATAACTTTTATGGATCCTCACTTTTTGGAGGAAAAAACAAAATGCCTTTGGACAGGCTTTTTAAATTGCAAAATAAATTGTTGAAACCACAATTTTCCTTCAAAAAAACTAAGTCTCTGAAACCCCAGTACAGTCCTCCAGTACACTTCAGAAAAAAAATAGCACGAAACCAAAAATTCCTGATCCCTTAAACTTCTAGATGTTTCATGATTGATTTAACAAGATAAGTGGAAGAGTGGAAAATTGGCAACCTTAACACTCGGGTATATCTTGCAATTGAGAACTACCATACACGATACTGTGATGTATTTTTGAGCCTTCCTGCGTACCATGTGGACAGTGTATCTCATATAAAATCACTTGATAAGATAGGAATTGTAGGAAGAAGAAAAAAGGAACTTCATGTTTCCCTTTGTTTCTCTGACCATGAGAAATAATTTGATTCTAAGGCCCAGTGAAATGTTTTCTTTCAAAATTGGCCTACCTTTTGTATGTCTGCAAGGCCACATTAAATTTGGTAACTTGAATTGAACCAGCTGGCAGTGTCTTTGAAGCATATGGGAATGGATCGAAGCTGCAAATATGCAGGTGAATTTTACATTTTTATATTTCTCTCACGGTTATTTAAGATCTTGATTCTGTGAGAATTACAGAGATGAGAACAATTTATTTCCATGCAAGTGTGATAATTTGGGGCCAGTCATTTTCACCACAAACGAATTAAACAAGACAGAAGCAGTGGCTAAAATAATAAAATAGCTGCCTCTTTCATTACATGTTTGACAACACTTGATTTGACACACTATTAGGCAGCATTACAAACTGTTTAAATACTCTTGAAACATATATCACCACTATTAAGCTTTGATACCATATTGCAAATGTTCCTGTTTAAATACACTGATTTATGCTCACTTATGAGTACACACCCAGAATGTCAACAACACTCAGAATGAATCAATTTCTTAAAGGATTTGAGTTCATTCTGATGAAGACACCAGATTAATTACTTTGTTTTAAATATTCTGTAATCTTAATATCATTATCTTTTGCATCTTCCCAGATCCAAGTGTCATACCCAGTTTAAGGACATGAAACAGGACATCCATACAAAAGGGATAGACCCTTCATCCTATTATTATTTAATTAACTACTCTCTAGAAACTGATGAGCATTGAGCTTTGTTCTGAAAGGTAAATAGTCCTGTGTGTCAGTAAGTAAAGCAAGAATTTCAGCAGGGGGGATTTTCTCAGTGAAATCTGATGGCTCCCCTTTTAGCTTATCTGGCCCTCCTGGCTCCCAAAGTACAGCCCACAAAATAAGAAGCAAAATGATTTTCCAATCCAGCTGTTCTTAAATATGTAGGAGAAAACTTTTCTTTAAAGAAGACCCAACCTCACAAAAAGGGTCTTGTTGCGCCTATGTATAATAAATAATAAGCCATCATCACAGTCTCACATTTCCTCCTTTCTAGGAAAATCAAGAAACCTTCTCTTTATAATAGATGATCAGACATCTTTGTCTGGGGATCCCAAATAAAACTGCATATAGATGTGTGAGATTAAAACAAAAAGATGTTGGGCTAGACTGTTTTTCAAAATAAGATATTTCTTTTGTTTTTTATTTCTTTTTGGCTGAGAACATGATTTATGTCTACTGATGGCCCCTCAAAATACTAGATGGAGGAGCTGAGTGAGACATTAGGGCAGACAAGAAAATGAGCTGTCATCTTGGACATACTTACTTGTTTCTTTTCATTCTGACGGTCTGACCATTGCAGAGCCTCCATGAGAACATGTGGATGGCTGGACTGGTTCAGACTGAGGGTCTGCCCTGCCAGTACTCTGCCTCCAATGATGGCTCTAGGCGTGACAGCCCGAACTGAGGGCAAGCGTGTATGATACTTCCCCTCAATCCCTACTCCTGTCTCTCTACCTCCAGCTATTTTCAGCTCAAAGGAGTTGCTGATCCATTTATGGTTTGTCTAGCTAATGGCCTCCTTAGGTCTCCAGTCTGCTATGTAAACTTCTTGCATCCACAATGCTGCTTGGCAAGGAATGCCATATGAGTTGTCCATTGCATGGAGAATATTTGTACTATGTAGTCTCACTCCAGCAGACAGTGTTTAAAAGAATAACAACTTTTTTAGTATCAGCAGATACAGATCATGTTTCTCAAGGCATTTGTTCCTATTTATATGAGAAAAGCAATGACACTCTTCTCATATGCTGGTATAGGAACCTCTTTCAAGACTATTTTGGAGACGTTCACTTGAACATTGAATGGCTTTAAAAACTCAGTGCCCTTCTGAACAAATGTTCCTTTCTTTTAAGCTTCTAAAAACTGATTCATGCTTTTTAATCTGCTGCAACTTTTTTCTAGAAAATGCACTTACATGAGCTAAAGTGACCAAGTTTGATATACCATTGAATTATCCTGGAAAGGGCCTTGCTTTCTGAGTCCATAGAGGCAAAACCTACAATAGTATTAACATTTTCAGTTCCACTCTCCACAAATGCATTATTCTGAAAACCCCAGAGAAAATGTCCCCAACAAAACAAAAGAACGCTTAACAGATTAATATATATAGCTTTTTAATTTTTACAAACTGTACAGATAACTGCCACAAATCTCAGGTGTTTTTACCATCTCGATGCTTAAACATCTCGGTAAGTAGCAGCAAAAATTTTACAACCTCTCAGGGCCTGCATCATTAATTACTGAAAATAACTTGGAAGTGCTGTGCAAAGCAAATGGTATAGTTGTAAACTCCTACAGACTCCCAGGAAGTTGAAGCCTTTCTTAAGGCAATAGTAATATTTCATATAAATAAAAAGCCAAATCTCTACTTTTTATCATCATTTGTTCTAGTCATTCTAGTATTGACATCTCCAGCTCTGCATTAGCATCACTGTACCTGCATACACCAGTCGCCTAGATCAACTCTAGAATCAGTATATCTCTACCACCTTTCTCAACAACAGGCTGAAAACTAATCCGTGGTCCATGAATAACAAGTTTCTCAACAGCAGCTTTTCAATACAGAGCTTGCAATCTGTCTCCCATTCACTTTGTCAAATTATGGTCCACATATCAGCCATTTGCAGCAGTGATGTATCTGTCAAGCGTCAAGTACATTTCTTGTAAAGGAAAGTCTTTTTTAGGATTTTTTAACTTTCAAAATGTCTAATCCCAAACATGCAAAATAATGAGTCAGACACCAAAAAATCATGAGATTTTTTTTTTTAAATATGTTAATGTCTTTTCCTTTGCTTTCTGGAGCTTTTTCTGGGTCATGTTTTCAAGCTTTTCTCCAAGGCCATACGGGTTTCAAACATTATTAAAAAGAAAGCAACTGAGATCCTTTTGTAATTGCATGTTTAAGGAAAACATTTATTGCCATCAGACTTAAATTGTGTTGAACTGACAACCAAGAATCTTCAGAGATATTTTTGATCAAATAATCCTGAAAAAGGAATATTGCTTCAAACCTGTTTTCTCTAGAGATTTGTTTACATTACTTATGTATTTTTTCCAGACAATTAAGCTTTACTGAAAGCAGGTTGTTAGACTTGGAGGAAAGTCATGACTTAACACTATCTTGAAGGACTCTTTACAATAGCAAAATATCTGAGGTACAGATTACAGATCCTCACATAAACAGTGATTTCTTCACCTGAATACTGAGTCCCCTTGAAATCTTTACTCTGGATTTTTTTTTTCACTGTTGAGAAGACAGTTTTGTGTGACAATGTGCCTTACAAATCTTCTTAAAAGTTCTTCAGATTCCAACTGTTTTGTGACGGAAATGTTCATGGGTATTTGATAAATGTAACCATTCCTGTTAATTGCCATCATCTCAGCTTATTTGTGTGGCACTCACTAATTTGTTTTATTTAAAGAGGGAAAGGCATTCCTTTCTTTTCATAATACAATTCCTCTGTAGGGCATTATCTAAGCTCGGTATAGTGTCCTTCCTGTATCCTTCCTCTTCCATCCTTTCTCTCCTGATTAAAACTACCAGAGACCCAGCAGGAAACCCAGTGGGATTGCTCACGGTGTCTTGAAGTCACCCTTTCTTTCATTGTTTTTGCCTGTTAAACCTTGTTTTGCTCGTCAATCCTTCTCCCGCATCCCACTGGATTCCCAACTTCCCTTTGTCAGCACCCTTGTTTGTAGCTAATTGTGCTGCTCTTCATTTTCCCTACCCCATTCTCTTCCCCTTCCTTCCTCCCCTCTCAGTTTGCCCATCTCTTCAAGTTTCGCTCCTCCATCCTGCTGTGAGAAAGGCTGTGCCTGGTGTCATGTCAGCACTGCAGGCAGCACAGCCAGGCCCAAGCACTGCGAGCTAACGGGGCAGACCCCAGCTGATGAGGTATTTCATGGGTGGTTCTTTTTACTTTTTACTTGCTTCCTGGTTTCTGCAGCGTGCACATGGATCACAGTTTATTTCTGCCACCACAGACTTCTGGGCAATGGCTTCCACTCTGCTGGGACAGAAAACGAAGGGCTCACCTAACCTCCCAGGCCCTGCTTGCAGCTCGGCCCTGGTCAACTTCACAGGACTGCCAGGGGAGCCGGGGCACCGGGCGCCTGACCCGACCTTTTCAAAATGGTTGTGGAGACGGGCCGGGGCCCGTGGAGATGGGCCAGGGGGGCTCTCACAGAGGCACCTCAAGGGACCTGCCCGCGGCCACACTGGCAGCCTGTGGCCGACCCATCGCGGAGTCCAGGGCCCGGGTCGAACCCCTCGCTCCCCTGCCGCCGCTGCCACCCTGCCCTCCCGCCTCCCCTCGGCCCCCGGGCCGGGCCGGGCCGGGCCGAGGCCGNGGGGGCCGGGCGGGGAAGGCGGGTGGGAGAGGGCGGGGACGGCGGCGGGATGGCGGGCGCGGCAGCGCCCCCTCTCCGCGACTCCCAGCCCCGGCACCAGGCGGCCGCAAATGGCTCTTCCCTCGCCGGCCCCTTTGTGTGAAGCACACTCGGAGCAGCGACTCCGCCGGTGGGGCGCGCCGTGTCCCCTGCCGCCCCCCGCCGAGCCCAGCCGAGCCGAGCCGTGCGGAGCCCATCCGAGCCGAGGCGTGCCGTGCCGTGCCGTGCCGTGCCGAGGCGAGAGAGCTGGGCGGCGCGGGGCAGCCATTCCAGCGCGGGCGGATTGCCTCGCCGCTCCCCCCGGGGGTGCACGGGGGCCCCGGCTACCACCGCCGCCTCCCCCCGCCCCCGGCCCCGCTCCTCACGGTGGAGGGCAACCAAAATACACCGCCACCAAGCCCAACCAAATAAATAATAACAATAACAACAAGAATAATAATAATAAAAAAAAAAGAACGGGAAAAGAACAGAGGGAGCGAGCGAGAGGGAGGGAGGGAGGGAGAAGCGAACCAACTCCGAGACTCCCATAAAGAGAGGCACACACGGAGCTAGCGCCCCGGTGCCGATGCGTGGGGGAAACAATAAGTACTCGAAGTTACCTGCCCTGCCGTAGAAGAAGGAGGGTTTGTTGATTCTCTCGCAGACATCTGCAGACCGGTGCTTTTTTGGAAGAGATTTTTTTTTTTCCCTCTCCTCTCTCTCTCTTTACAAACCACAAACGGATGTGAGGCAGGGAAGGTGTTTCTTTGACTACTGAAGTCAGGCACCTCTTTTTTATTCTTCTCAGTCTTGTTGTGTGTGTCCCCCCTCCCCTCACACACACACACCACACACACTCACACACCCCCCTTTTTGCACCAACATTAACGACAAAAAGAAAAGGAAAGGAGTTTGCTTGATGTTTTAGTGAAATGGACGTAAGATTTTATTCACCACCTCCTCAGCCTGCAGCCGCTCCCGATACGCCTTGTTTGGGACCTTCCCCCTGCCTGGACCCCTACTACTGCAACAAGGTGACTCGTGTTTTGTGTCGTCCGAGGTGTTTTATCTGTGCTGTCGATTGTGCTGTTGTCGCGGCGCGTTGCATGAGCGGGCGCTGCGCTTTGGCGAGCCGCGCACCAAGTTCGCCGGCTGGGCAGAGGGCAGCGGCACTTGCCGGGATTTGGGGGTTTGGGGAGCGTAGTGCCGCCCGCCGCAGAGAGGTGCCGCCGGGACATACACCGGCTCCCCTTGCAGGCACCCCAAGGCGGCTGGAGCGGGGGGGGTGGGGGTGGGGGAAGCATTTTCCATAACATCTTCCCTGTCGGAGAAACAGCGTGGACAAGGATGTTGATGCGGAGGACCTGAATTTCTAGGGCTGCTGTTAATGAGAAAGATCGCGCCCGCCACAAACCGGCAGAAACTCTCTGCCCCGCCGCGTACCCTGCAGTTCATGTGTCAAAGCGGTACTTGGCCGTGCCGGGAGCACGTTTGTGTGTGTGTGCATGTGTATGTGACATGTCTCTATATGTATACACACACACCCCCCTCTCTCTATATGCACGATAAGGGTGTATAAGGGTAGCAAGTCGGTTCAGAACAGGGGCTCGACTCTGTCCCGGTTGTGCAACTGCCTTACCGATTTCTCTGTAACTTGATTAAACCGCTGCAAGTAGGGTCGGTGCCGGAGGAGAGCTAAGTTTCAGGTCCGCGAGCCCTGGGGAAGGAGGAACTGCAGAGGAGGCTCGCGCTAGCCCAAATCCTGGCTTTGGTTACGAGAGTTTGGTGCTGCCATCCCGGACCACTTTGCATTACTTTTGCTGCCGAGCAAGGGGGCTGGGGTTCCTGCGTTGTTACTGCTGCTGTGGCCTGAGCCAGCTGGTGCTTTACGCGTGAGCTGCACTTTCTCTCCTGTTACGGAATGGCCTTTGCACATGAATAAAACGCTGGCCGTAGGAAATAATCAGGAAGTGCGAGCTACCCACAGCACTTCTCGAGCACAGCCCCGCCAGGGGAGCGAGCCGGGAGCGAGCGCTTCCCCAAAGATGCGTTTAACCCCCTGCGCTTAAGGCGTTTGTTTAGAAACCTGCCGTGGAAGTCCGCGGCGGGCTGCCGCAGATGGTTTTTTTCGCAGCGTCAAACTCCGTCGTGCGCGGCGCCCGCAGGGCCGGCCGCCGGTGCGGAGGGCGGATGCGGCGGCAGGGCGCGGTGGCGGGGGCGTGGGGCGCGGCGGCGGGGGCGCGGTGGCGTGGAGGGTCACCCCGCGTGGGGCCAGCCGCCCCGGCCCGCCGCGGACAGCCTGGTTCCGCGCTGGGCTATTGTGACGGTCTCACGTGTCAGCGAGATGTTGGGAGCCGTCTCTTTCATTCCGGGCGGCTGCCTCGGTGCGGAGATCAACAGCGAAATCGCGTGTGTCGGTGCTCCGGCGCGGAGGCTGCCGCGCCGGGGTGAAGCCCTCTCAGTTTTCAGGCGAGATTTCCCACATGGTCTCATCTACCAATCACAACAGAAAGGACCAAATTCATCCTGGCTGCATTTCACATATGCTCAGCAGTGGAGTTGTAGAATTCAGGGGTAAATCTGGCCCTTGGTGGTGGATGCCTAAGGACATTTCAAGAGGGATCCCAGAGGTATGACTGTTAGCAGTGTGTTGAGTAACTGTATTCTGCCACATCTGGCAAACCTGCCCTGTAGATCGGAAGTTTGTGCTAGGAGTCAACTTTGGTCAGCAGGAAGAGTCCAGATGCGTAGGAGCCTGTATGTGTGCGTTATTTTTTTGTAAGTGCTCTGAGTAATCATGAGGCTACTGCTACCTTTGATCTGTGGCTTGCCGTTATTTTCTCTATTGTCTCTTTTTGTAAATTGTAACCATAAAGTGTTGCCAAGTGAGAGACTTGGGCTAATATTAGTGACATAAGCACCAAAGTGTCTGAAGACCCATTTGGCAATGAAACTGGACAAATGTTATTAAACCTATCAGTGATTTAAAGCTTCAAAAAGAAGGTAATGACTTGAATACACATTTCACTCATCATTCTTGAGATAGTGGACCAGATTTAATTTAAAAGTTAAATGCTTTGGAAAATCAGGAATTACTTTAATATATTAAATCATTTTCCAATTAAGTTCCTTAAATCATTTTTGGTGGGTTGCACGGCAAATCGACTAAATTAATTTAGAAAGTCGTTTTCAGAATTTCTTTACTAGCTGGTTAAAGCTTCTTTTAAGTCATGCCATGTATGAGGGAGCAAACTGTTCTTTTTAAATGCAAATTAGACACTTATTCTGTAGACAAGTTGCAACTCTTCTATTTCACTTTGCCTGAACTGATAATGTGCTTAAAAGTGCACAGTCATAAGACATATGTTTTATGCTTGGAAAAGACTTACCAGGAATGTTTCTATATAAGATATCAACTATAGGACAAATGCCTTTTTCAGATGTCTTTGCTGCTGACCATTCATTACATTACATGGACAGAGTAGGTTTGCCAGGCCCCTTGGAGGCGTACATTTACGGAACATTTCATTTTTCACCCCTTTCGCGCTCTCCCTTCGCCCAGCATGGTTAACATTGCTGTGAAAACTTATCTGACTTGTTCTAAACATGTCATCATGTTACAGTATTGCTCTGTCACTCATTTTCATGCTGTGTGTGTTTAGGAAGTTTGAAGGGCGGGAGGCCTGCAGAATTTTGTGTTCAGTAAGTTTCGTTGAGTGTTTGCTCTTGATCTCTCCCAGGAAAGGAGATGATGGCTGGAGTGTGATGGATCCGTGTTCTGGGTTGGAATGGTGGTCTTGATTAGGTCTTTACCTGCGGAAATCATTCAGAACTGGATCTTGTTTCTTGTAAAGTTAGTTAAAACTTGCTTTGGGCACTTACTAGTGGATTTGGCCCATGTTTTCATACCTGGGTTTTTGTTTTGTTTTTTTTTTTTTTGACAAATATGGAAGACTTTGATTCTTTACATTTTAAGTCAGCTTGAGCTGCTGGTAATTCAGAATGTATTCCACAAATACTTAGGCTTTTAAGTTTTCTAGTTGTTTTGTTAGCACTAGTTTCTTTCCTGATCAGATGATTGTTCATAGTGTATGAGTGAGTTCCCAGGCACATGCACGGGAGGTATTGACAGTGCATTTTTCTGTAGCCAAAGGAAAATGCAATAATGTAGATTCAAACAGTCGCCTCTTATCTTACAATTTTCAGTTGGCAGGCTTTGTTTCAGAAGACTGCTTAGATCTTTATTTTATAAACCTAAAATAGCTTTCTAAGCATCTTAGTCTAATATTTCTCTATCTGCTGTGAAAGCTCATTATACTCTGCATATATTGTTATGCAGGCTTTTCCTTGTTTCTCTCGCATTACCCATGGAGAGAGAAAAGTGAAAGAACAATGCAAACAATGTTGGTTATGACAACTGTGTGAGGTATCTCTTATACAAACAGACGGAATGGATGGTATGCTGCGGTATATAGGTCAGCCTTTGAAATAACATAGTGGAGCTCTTACGTTGGACAGACAGATTTAGAGTTGGGGTTGTACTGTTCGCCTCTTGAAACTTGAAGCATAATTGCATTTCAGACATTTACAGGCTAATACGAGTAGTCTGTTCAGTTGAAGTTTATTTTAAGAAACATCATGTTCCTTAATTGAATGCTACAAAAGAAATAACTTTGATAATCTGAGTGTCTTAATTTGATAGAAGAATATGGTCAGGGATTTCAAGCTGCTTGAAGAAGTCGGATGATAAGTTTAGATGTTTGTGTAGAGAGCAATAAATAATGTCCTTGTGGCTTTCCGTATTGAAGTGTCACCTCCAAAGCCCGCTTCGATCAGTACTGTAAGAAGGATTGGTATTTTTTCATACTTGCAACTTTACAGTGTTTTCAGATACCTGCTCGTATAAAGTGCAGTTGTATAATTATAGTTTGACACAGCTAATGACAGTGATGCTGACCCCTGCTAACAGCAGGGAGAAAATAATGGTCTTTACTGCTCCCAATGGTTAGCCTTGCAGAATTATGCACTAGATTCTTCTGTGATTTGCTACCTGGTTCAAAAATACAGGAGCCTACAACTCATCTGTCTTGTATTCACTGGTAGTTGTCAGTGCAGTGGAAAAATACAGCCAGATAGCAGAGGTAGAATGATAGACTGTAGTTGTTTTTAAAAAGAGGAGTACAGAGGGAAAAAAGAGAGAGAGAAGCAAAACCCTTCAAAATGAGAACAGCAGCGTGACATTGGGTAGAAGTGGATAAGGAGATATAATACAGTGCTTTGTAAGCAGGTAACAATCCCGCTCGTAATCAGAATTCCACGGAGCAAAAGTGCATATATTTATATACAGTGTTTAAAATAATTTATTGTGTAAGCTTAACCCCACCATAGAGACTACTCTAAGTAAAATGTTCCATTGCTGTTTACAAAGTGTACATTATTTCCAGTGTCTTGCTTCTATCCAGTCTCTATCTGAAACTCAGAAAGAGAATTACGGAAGGCCAGGGCTGTGAAGCTCTGAAGCTGAAATGCTGTGTTAGTGTTTTGGCAGAATTTTAGATTATGCTCATTTAATAGATCACCATTTGTTTATTCTGGGCGTATTTTTTTTCCTTAGACAACTACCTTGTCCCCTACTGCATTAGAATCATACTTGAAATTTGTTGATGCCTCTTAAAGAAAAGGTTAAACAGTTACATTAGTGTTGGCTGTTGATTTTTAAGTGTTAAGTGTTTTAGTTAGTTTCAAAAAATACCGCGTAGGAAGAAGGGAAATGGATTTTTTTCCCTGAGTTCCTAGACCTTAGAACGTAGTCTCAGAGTTACAGGCAAGCCTCAAGTGTGCCTCCTTAAATTCCAGTGTTTCAGAAAGGAAGTGAGCCCAGTTTTAGTGGAATACAGAAAATGATTTATGTATGTGCTTTTGAGAAATCTTTCTCAAAGATGTTTTATAAACCAAAGCATTCACAGTCATTCTTGTTTTTTTTCTTTCTGCCAAACATCAGTACCTTGAGAGAAATTATGTTTTATTCTCTTACCAGAGTGATGTTTCATCTCTAGGGCATTACCCTCAACCAGCCTATCATGAGGTCTTCTGAAAAAAGTGAAAACTGTAAACTATTAAGAATGCTGAATTAGCTAAACACTACAGTGCATGGAGTACCTTTGGTGTTTACATTAAACGAAAGAGCAGCTGGAGCTGCATTTAAGGACTTGAGGAGCTGATGCTGTGGAGGACTGGGCAGTCCCAACTCCCGTTGAATTTGGTGCACGTTGGGGACAATCACACTTTAACAGGAAGAACTGAGCACCCTCCTGTCCTTAGATCTTTCCAGGATTTTCTCATCTTGCCAACACTGTACAGAAGCATTGGAAAATGTACTATGTTTAAAACACAATTTTATATTAAGCAGAGAAATGTCCTAATCATGGTAGGATTTAGATCAAAATTCTTGGATATTTAAATCCTGTATTGATGGCAGATACAGCAAAGCTTAGACAGTGGAATTAAGAAGCTTCCTTTGACTGCTCTCTCAGCACGGTTCAAGAGTGACCTGAAAGCACCACTTCTCGTGGTGAGAGGGTAGTCCCTGGATCAGTGCAGACCTTGGCTTCTGGAACTGACAGTGGTGGCAATTAGTGGCAGCTTTGTTTATCTTTTTGAAGTGGACACATACTCTGTGGATGTCTAGCATGGGCTGCATACACTAAAATACTTACTTTAAATATAGCCTAACCAAATCTAAATGTTTTGTTGTTGCAGTTGGACTAGATGATTGTTGTAGGTCCCTTCCAAGTGAAATAGTCTATTCTATTCTATTCCAGTCTTTTAGTTATGCAACTAGGTACCGATTTTCTGACCAAGGAGTGATTTCTCGTTAAAAATGCAGAGTTATAAACTGCTCCAAAACATGGTTTATAGCGGAAATGCCAAATGACTGTTAATTATAGCAGCACTTCCAAAATACTTTCAGACATGGAATTCACATCAACCTGAATGACATTTTCTTTGCCATAACGTTTTTCCCTACAGCATTCAGCTGGAAAATGGCAACATTGCATTATTCTATGGTTAGGCACCGATTACGTAGCGTTAGCAGCAGCAACAAGCATCGCCCTTCCATAGCAGTAAGTGCACAGAAGAAAATCTCATCTCCCCTTCCCTTGGAATATCTGCATTTTATGTTCATTGGTTGTGATCAGTTCTAGGTTAGTAAGTCAGGGCATCAAATAAAATGTTTAGCTCTTGACTTAGATCTTCAAAGTTAAAATTGTTTTTAAGCAGAGATCTTGGTGCAACCGACATTTGTAATGTCTGTGGTTTTCTGTTGCTTCTTATGTTTGCAGTAAGTAGTTTATTTTTAGCATTTGAATTTCATATGGCTCTACTAATATTTATATCTTATATTTCAATTGCACATATGCTAACACTGTTTCTGAACTGTTCATTTAGTATTTCTCACTTGATTTGATGTAGACCCTCGTAGTATGGTTTCCTCCCAAGAAACACGCTTCTTTCTAAGTTGCAAAACATACTTGAGTTACATGAGCATCTGATAAATCCAGATTAGTGAATACGTCAGAATGTTTTAGCATTCACATTCTTGACTGTTAAACCGCTCTCTACCAATCAAAAGTGGCACAAGTGGCTTTTTTTCAAAGGTACTGCTGGCTAAGCATGAAAATTGAGCTGCTGTGGTAGTATTTTTGTCTCCTGCTATTGTTGATGATGATTATATGGTCTTAAAGGTTAAATGGAAGTTACTGTAGCTGGTATGTATTTTTGTTATATTAAGGAAATATGCAGTGAACTCCAGGTACTTATTCTATATGCAAGAAGAAATCAGAACTCTGAAATCAGACAGTGATAACCTGTACTTAGGGAAATGGGTCAGTAAGGGAAGTAGGAAGCCTGCAATGTGAAGCAAAAGATTTATCCAGATAGTTCCTGCCAGAAGAGTGAGAAGATTACGTATACGTATAAATTCCTGTTGTATCAATGCTACTCTGTGCGTATATACACATGTATGTTTCTGCTTCATTATCTATTGCTCACTTTGAAGAAAGTGAACTTACTCTGAGAATCCATCATTTCTATCCTGTATTATAAGTATCTGGCTTCGAAGTCACATTCTGGTCGCAGTTGCCAAAAGTGCCTAGGTTTGTGTTCATGAATAAGAGAAAACATTTGTTTCTTATACAATCATTGTGTTTGCATCAACCTGAAATAGTAATAAATAGTAAAAGGAAAAATAGTGTTGAAAAGGGATGATAACCTTTCAAAAAAGTATAATTTATCATTTGGCAGACACAGTTGTGAACATTAGTCATAGAAACCTGCAGATAGTAGAGGCTTAATATCAAAGCTAATGATTTATTTTATGTTAATGACTTTCTGCTAGGGCATAAAAGACTGCTCATAATGGACTCTCAGTGCTGTGTTCAGTTGCGAAGGCTAATGGGATAATCTTAGCCAAAATTAAGCTTTTTGAAGTAAATCATGATGTTATTTTTTCAAGTTAACTCTTGAAAATGTATTGGAAAACTGACTTTTTCAAGAACTCCATGTAATCTTTATAGGAAAATATAAGGCAAGTTTTTTTTTCTTCCTTAGCAGTTTTCTTAGTTGTGTTGGAAATGTCTCTTTATGTTTTTTTACAGTTCTGAAGTATAATATTCATGATGTGGAAGTCATTCACTTCAGTGGTTTTATCATAGTGCAATAAGTTTTTGTGAGGCACAGTTGTTTTTGCAGGTTGAACAAAGG
>VYZW01001954.1:2409-15420 GCA_013401315.1 Balaeniceps rex | reverse complement strand
CGTTTGCTACAGCAGCAAATATAGACTCAGTCTACCACACGCAGCTTCATAAATGTGATCCACTGAGGTCCTCTGAGAGGTTGTGTGTAGGGGAGTGTATATCCAAATCCTACCCGATATTAGATTTCACATATTTAGTAAACTTATTCCATCTTATATGAAACTATCATATTTTCTATTAACAAAAAATGCAGTAGGAAAATATTACTAGGCATCGATACTGCCTTGAGTGCTCTGCAGTTTAATCCCTTTCCTCCTACACTGTCCTTAATTCAAGTAAGTTTTTAATATTTAGTAATTTTTACAATTTCAACATGAGACTACAAGTACGTGTTAATAAACATCATATGAACCAGTTAAACACCTGGGCATATTAACTAGAAGGAGGCTGGAAGGCCTGGATTTTCCTGCCTAGGTTTGTGACAGGTCTCATACCAGTGTCTGGAGCCTCATGGGAAGTACTGAGCACCACACTGTCATCTTAGCTGTTCATTACAAAGAATATTGTTCGCTCCTTTGGACAGAAAATTGTTGGACTAAGAGGCAGCACCTCCTGACTCTGTAACAGACTTCAGCCTGCCTCTTTGTATGGCTTTCCAAAATCAAGGGAAAGAAGGGAACAATGTTTTCGCTATCTCTAGCATCTGTTTAAACCAGCACGTTACACAAAGCTGAACTTTCAAGCAAGTTTCATGGGTGTCTCCAGAAGGAAGACATTTGAAGTCAGATATGTAGAAGATGCTGGAAGAATTCAGGTCTTCGTAGAGATGTACCACCACAGCAGAGTGACTGCAAGGTGGGTTTCTTCTCCCCTGCCTACTGGGGACATCTAGAGATTTCTTATGGACCTTACTCTCCTTGATTTGGCCTGATCTTGCAATTTTTTCATACAGTGCTCTGTATAAGTTAAGTGCTATTTAGGGACTGTTATTATTTACAGCTGGATATTATTTACAGCCTGTTTATACAAATCTTATCTGATAAACTTCTCCATAGAATAGATTCTTTAGGACAAATTCCACATACCCTTGCCTTGTCTGAAGCAGCAGTACTAGCTTTATTTAAAAGTCATAGAATCATAGAATCATAGAATGGTTTGGGTTGGAAGGGACCTTAAAGGTCATCCAGTTCCAACCCCCCTGCCATGGGCAGGGACACCTTCCACTAGACCAGGTTCCTCAAAGCCCCATCCAACCTGGCCTTGAACACTTCCAGGGGTGGGACATCCACAACTTCTCTGGGCCACCTCTTCCAGTGCCTCACCACCCTCATAGTGAAGAATTTCTTCCTTGTATCTAATCTAACTCTACCCTCTTTCAGTTTACAGCCATTACCCCTTGTCCTATCACTACCTGCCCTTGTAAAAAGTCCCTCTCCAGCTTTCTTGTAGGCCCCCTTCAGGTACTGGAACGCTGCTACAAGGTCTCCCTGGAGCCTTCTCTTCTCATTTAAGTATCGTTATACCTCTCTTCTCCATACAGGCAGAAGATACCTAATGGCGATATTTGTTCTCACAGAAGGGTGCCATATGGGAAAAAAAGGAGAGAGACTATGATGAAATTGTCTGAAGAGAGAAGTGAAAATAAAACAGCTTATGTCAAGCACTGAGGTTTGTAATAAGTGATGTGCCGACAACAGACACCTTCACTAAGGGAAAGGGAAACTTAAAAGATAAACATCAAAAAATTATGGCCAGATTTTCCAAGCTGCTTCACTTTTTATTTCTTTTAATGGAAGGTAGGTGACCCAATCCTTCACAGTGCTTTTGCCACATTTAAACCTTGCAGCTGTTACAGATAATCTAACCTTCAATTTCGTACTGAACAATATTAAACTAAACAGAAGTCTTCTTGCTCTAGCAGAGACCTGGGTCAAAGTGGTTCCACTGCTAAGTGTAGACTAGGTAATTTGTACTTTGGCATAGAGCTTCAACCGAGGCTTCAACAGCAATAGCAAATCCACATTACTATCTTGCAGCAAGCTCTTAACTTGATTCCGGTACTACCAGAGGAACCAAAATGGGGTTTTGTAACAGTCAAATGATTTATTCACCATTTTTAATGTCCTGCTCTTCTGTTTGATTTTCTGGTGTGGTGCATTCTCCACATCCAAGCAATTTTGGGGCAAATAGTCAAAACTAATTATTGAGTTTGTCTAGAATGAAAATAAAATGGCACATTCCCTACTCTCAACAGATGCTTTCTGTTTAAAAACATCTCCAGCCAGCATATATACGGAAGGTACAGGAACAGTATGGTATGAGAGCTTAGATATTACACATGGATTTTATAGAGAACTGTAAAGTACAGAGGAGATGCAGAGAAGTTGTATGAAAGCTATAGGTACTGGGAGTTGAAGCAGGAGACATTAGATCGTAATTTCTCTGACATTCTCAGCGCTGCTGTTCCCAATCTGCTCGTGCAGCGCGCAGGTAGCACGCTCACAGCAGATTCACAGTGAGGCTCTTAGCTACACGGTGCTCTCCTCGTGCCTCTCTTTACCTATCTACAGAGCAGCTCTATAGCAAACCTGTGCCCTCTAGCTTATTAAATCACTCATTTAAAAAGTACAGCCCCTCAGGTGATATTACAGATGTTGAAACAGATACAAGGGTTGTTAAGGATACTAGAATTTTGGTACTGCTGTGGGCATTCAATTGAAGCAAATAATCAGTGGGCTCAAGTAACTACACTCTGCCAGCGCAGCCAATATATCATAGCAAAACGCTGAGCTGTATGAATGCTGGACCTTCAATCAGATATTGCTCATTTAAAAATGGAGCTGTGCAACAGTGGCCCTATCTCTTGTACTCATTTTTCTTGGAGCACCAGTCTGACATTTCAAAAGATGAGAAGTACCTTTCAGCTTGAACAAACTCAGAAATCTATCTGTAAACACATTTGGCCTCATCTTGAGAAATGTCAGATTTCTGGAATGAACAGCATGGGTACAATATTTGTGTCAGTATTTAGACAGCCACAGGTAAGAGAGCAGGCACGGTTGCAACATTTTATACTGCACTTTTTTGCAAGTACAATAGCTATAGGAAGAAATGCACATTACACCCAACATCTTTGTCCTACTGTACCAGTAAAACAGTTGCAAAAATAAGTAAATGACTGAGTCAGTAGTGGGAGGGAAAGCTTCTTTCACCTCCTTCTCTGCCTCATTGTAATCAGGTCTCTCCTTCCTGACACTAGCTGACAATCACTGTGTTCATTCATCATTGATATTCATTGTTGGGGTTCCAGTATTGTCACCTGAAATCAAGTCCTTGCTGTGTTGAGCATTATACACAGAAAATGGGAGTTCCTGCCCTGAAAAGCTTGCAGTCCAGAGAGACAAAACAAATGTGAAGTGAACGACAGCCTACAAACAACATTAGTGCCACTGCTTGATTTGTGTGTGTGTGTTTACAGCAGTGGTGTTCAGCTGACGGTTTGTGAGCCCCAGAGGGTAGTGGTCTATAAGGGATCCAAGAAAGGTAAGTAAGGAAAAAAAAAAAAAGGCTTAACTTCACCTCACACAAATCTCTGCTTCCTGCAGAAAGTGTTTAGGGCCTCCATACTGAAAAAGCCTGAAAATCATTGTAAACGGGTTGCCACAATCAAGCCTGTCATTTATAACACCCTGAAACACATGAGCTTACATATCTAGCTGCTGCTTCATAGGCTCACACACCAGTCTTGCCCCAGCCTGTTTGCACTCCAAGTAGCGTAGCACGGAGTAGAGAAGACCCAGCACTGTGCTGTACCTCCAGGTTTGCCACACCATGAGATCCTGTGCTCAGAGACGCCTTGCACAGATTTCAGAGCAGCACACTCACACCACAGCCCCTCGATTTGCCATTAACACCCTCATCTCCCTTCTCCTTGTAATGTAGGATTTACACCTAGGAAGATAAAAAAAACCACATCCTGAGTCTTCTAATGGAAAGGACTTACACTCTCCTTAGTACTTGCTTTCCTCCGATGGAGGTACCAGATAGGGAAATACCTGCCAGTGAATAGCTGTTTACCTAGCAGTAGCTACCAAGGTAACCTGCTTGAAAAATACTCAATTGCAGAAGAACCTATCTGTCTTAAGACTCCTAGAGACCATGAACTTTGGCAACAGGTCTGACAGCGTTACCAGAGGTGGCATTCCCTGGCTACTGCATACACAAGAGCCACCCACACGCAGAGGAGAAGAATTTGGCTTCTGAACTCAGGCGGTTTATTAAAGCCAGGGAATCTCACTGGTTGTGGATTAGCCCTCCAAACTGCACATGGTACTATGCTGTATTTTTCATAAAGCAATTCATTCTCTTACAGTCTTTCAGAGAATAAAATTTTCACTGACCCAATAAAATATGCTAAAATTGCTTATAATGGCACTGCTTAGGATTAGGTAGGAAGCCATTATATCATAGTTTACAGAGCTAATGGGGAGTATTGAGTGTGCATATTGTAAACTATAATGAAATGGGAAAAATTACTTTCAGATGTATTTTCACTCTATTTTGTAATAACAACAATATATCAACCTTTCTAATATTCTTTTCTCATGATTGAGTGGACCTGTTTGGTTTGTTATCATACACAGGTAAATCTTACAGTATCATTTGGCAACTGTTATGTTCAAGCTGGAGTGCTCTTATTTCTGATCTCTCTGCTTCCTCCCTTAACATATCACCTTTTGCTAAGGCTGAGGAGCAATAAGGATGACATACAAGAAATCTGCATCCACTCTGAGAACATGAAAACATTCCTGCTTCCTCAAAACACCTGCTTTGCCTTATCGCCAGAGTCGTTGGGCTATTTATTCTGCAAATATGTCCTGATATGGGATGGAATTTTGAGTCATTTTCCATTTCTCTTTCTAAAATTTCTGATCATCCCCAGAATTCCACAATTTATTTTGGCCAATGCTTCTGTCTCCCTCTCTGTTGCTTTAGTTTCTGAAGTACACACACACACACACATATATATATGCATATATACACACTCATATATTATTTTTTCTGTGGAACAGATAAGAACAGAGAGCCAGTAAGGTCTTTGTTGTTGGTACAAATTAAAACTTGGCCTTGCTCAAATATATTCAGATCTAAGGAAGATCAGATACTGAAATGAATAGTATAACCCATCTGTATCAGTATGATATCAGACCAAAGCCCTGTGTATATGCATCTATAAATTGGAGATAGCTCACAGATAAACCACATTCAACTTTTCTAACTGGGTACTATTTATTCTGGCAATGCAACCTGAAGTCTTGATCAAATGCTTCTCATGTTTATGCTCCCATTTCACTTAAATGGAATTACTCCAACGAGAAAGGCAAACAATGTGCAGGATTACAGGATTTCTTAAGGAAGGACTCAAAATACATCCCCTAGTATCAAGTAAGACAGCAATACCTCACACGATACGCTTAAAAAGCAGAAACATTCAGAAAAGTTTATCAAATTAAACAACCAAAAATGTGAAACCACATCTGCTAAATCTTCAAACCAGAAATGTTTTCAGACCAATATACACAGATAGCTCCACCCCAGGAGTCTTAAAGTGAATGAGCTCTCTCTCAACCAGTAATATTAATTTTAACACACTTTGGCAATCTGAGAAAATATCAAACGGCCGGTGATGGCGAACATGATCCCAATATATTAGAAGGGTGATGTAGAGAATAATAGATTGGTTGGTCTGATATCAATACTGGCTGAAATAATAAACAGTTCATTGAGGACTGTGACAGCAAAGCATCTGAACCTAAAAACGTAATGAATGCCAGTCAGCATTCCTAGAAGGCAGATCTTCTTATTTTGGCAGGAGCGTGTGCCTGGTTGATAATGGCAACTCTCTTGAGGTGGGGTACTGAATTCTTCAAGGCATTTGGCGTAGTACCACATCAAATTTTGATTTTAAAATGCTTGTAACAGCTACATAAAACAGGACAGCTTAGATGGATTACTGGCCCACTGACAGATCACAGAATATAGTTGTTACTGAGGGGTTATCAACTTTCTTGCTTCTATTGGAAACACTTAAGGACTGGTTTATGTTTCTGTTTGGAGACTTTAATATCACAAGTAGTCCCTATGGAATGCGTGAAACAGTGAGAATGATAGGAAGCAATTCCCAGCCTGTAGCCCATCTCCCAGGGCAAATTTTAAAGCTAGAATTCATCTCACCTAGTATTAAACATCTGAAAGGTCAGAATTAGTCAAAGCTAAATTATCTGTTGTTCTGCTCTATACATTGCTAGGAGATAGGTACCACCAGAAGGCAATCCATATTGCCCTAAATTAACAGTCCAAAAAGGATGGAATGAATGACTTTTTGATACTTCTTGGCCATACGGAAGCCTAGGTGAGTTTAGACTGGACATCTAGTTTCTGAATGGATAAAGTCAAGTGAGATGAACCCCATGCTAAATATACTCTCTGAAGCATGGAATTAGTAGTGTTTCTCAATGAAATGGCCACAAATATGTTTACATTAGCAAACTAACTCATTTTCCTCTCCTCTTATGCTTCTCTGGGACACATTCACACTGTTTTAGTGGGAAGGTCCCCAAGGCCCATCAGCCTGGAGCAGATATTCTCTACAGTTTGGTTTTGGTTGGGTATTTTTCTTTTACTTTTTTTTTTACATTGAATAATTTAAAATCGTCAAACCAAAGAACAGGAAAAATTCTCCAACAGAAAGTGATATAGCTAATACTATATATTCCATACAACCTGCGAAGGGAGTGGATCTGATTGAGAACTGCATACCGTGCCGCAGCCTTGCCTGAAGTAAAGCACTACTGGGTGCAGCTGTGCACCGCAAGAGGGGAGAGCGCCCACATACTCAGTGTGGGTTGCACAAACACAAGTGCTGACGCTTCTCAAAACATTCAGTGAAATTCATCTTGGCTTGGGACTAAAGCAGCCTCTTGTTCATGTGCACTGAAAACTAAACTTGGTAGGCCACAGAGGTGGGGCATGGATTTCATTTCAGTGAGGTGAATGTGTTTTTACAGTATTTACCTACCTCTGACATAATACAATCATTTTTTAGCCTTTAGATACACTTAACTTTAAATCTGAGATTTTAGTCTCCCTGATTTATTTGGCTTGTTGGGTAATGGAACTTCTTTGATCCTTTAAACCAAAGTGAAATGGAAGACAGACTTTGAAAGCGCTACCCCAGATGAGATTTGGCAAGGAATCAATATTTTACAGTTTAAATATGTATTAATCCATGGCAGAACTAAACCATTTTAACTTTTTATACAGACAGTATTTTACCCTTGTGAAAGTGTATAAAAAGTGTATAAAAAATGCGTATTGTGGAGTTATTTCGCTGAATGTTATTTACGATACACTTATCTCATTGGGGAAAAGCAAGAGCTAGTGATATCTGCCCAGGGAAGAATTATTGGGTGGTAGTTTCAAAAGAGCTTGAAAGATTTAGACAGTCAATTCCCAGTGAATTGGGAGTTATGACAGGAGTTATGGCTCTAAATCATATAAGCAGTTTTGAAAATCCAGCCCCTCCTTCCCCCTTTATCTTTAATTGAGTTCATTTGTCTTTCATTTGCTTATTGTGACATTCTCAGGCAATTTGAAGCTGCTTCAGAAATAATAACAGGCAAAATATATACATACAGTCTTCTGCTGTTAGCGGTGCTGCACTGTGGGCTAGAGTTGGGCTGATGGCTGCCTCTCTAATTTACTCCCTTGTTGAACCCACAAAGGAAGCAGCGCTTTCATGTTATGGGCCATCAGGTGCAGAAGTGGAGGTAATGGAGAATGGCACCAACAGAAGCTGGGGTGCGAGACAGCAGCACTAGCAACTGAGCAAATACACTCCCCTGGGCTCCCAGCCGAGCTGCCTGGTGTGCCTCTGCGCCTTCCAGCCACAGAGGCTGCAGGTCCATCAGAGCGCTTTCTGGTGACCACCAGCTCCTTCCTAAACTGAGTTCTAAGCACTTGCCTGATAAAAAACAACCAAAATTACTTCTAGTCGCTGAAGGGCTTTTGTAAATGACAAAGAAACCCCAACCAGAAATACTCTTAGTGCTTGAAAGGCTTTTGTAAGAAAGCCTATAAAAAAAGTAACCAAAAAAATTACAGTGGTACTTGCTCTGGTACCTCTTATTTTAACAGTGCTTATAGTATTGATAAAATGATAAATGATGTGATTATATCTTCAGGATAACTGAAACCGAACACGGATCTTTATTTAACCGTTCGGCTTTGAACCAGCCATTTCAATTCCAATTTCCTTTTAGTAGAGAGCTCTAAAACCAGAAGTTTACAAATAACTGCAGCATATCCTTTCCTTTACTTATTTTGGACAATCCAGAACAACCATCCATAATGTACTCCTAACACAGCAGAAAAAAAAAGTTTTTTAATGAGAAAAACCAAGACTATACAACTGTGGCATGGAGAAACAGCTGATATAATTTCAAATTAAGTCCTAGTTCAAATTAGAACCTAAAAAAATTGAAAATAACTAGAAGTTGTTTTCAAGGCAAGGTGATAAACAGGTAAACCAGACATCAGAGAAACGCATAACTTATAGACATATCCATAAGTTCATTTTAGACACTGATTTTTTCTGCAGTGCTGAAACATAAGCCTGGCTTATTGTATTTGTTTCCTCTTTAATTTTCCCTCAGAAAACAACTTTCCTTTTTGGACATCTTTATTAAAGACTCATTTGCACACTGACTGTATACAATTAGCAACATCATTATTTAACATTTATATAATAGCAGTATGGTCATATGAGATCTAGGAAAATGGATCTACAGTACATCCGGAAAGAAAACAAATACTTCCCCAAAGAAGGTACCAAGGCTTATATCTTACTGTTTATAATATATATCAGGTTTTAAGAAAAGTCAGAAGTCTGTGCATATGCGAGAGAGATGAATAGCTGAGACAAGCAAAAGTACAATCACTGCTATTCCCATTTTACAGGTGAAAAGCTGAGACTGAAAAGCGGGCTTGCCCAAAATCACGGAGAGAGCAGGTGACAGGATAGAGCTGATAGCTCACCTGGCTGAATCCTAATCCAAGACAGTCCTAAAATTAGGGTGAAGCATTTCTGTAATAAATTGTAACGTTAATATACATAAGTCTGAAAAGATCTAAAGTTATTCAAAAAATCACACGTTTGCAACAAATATTGACTAATATATGAACTCTGTCTGTGAAAATGCCCCTTTCTCTCTCTTCCTGTCAACCCTAAATTACAATTTGCGGTTACCAGAAAAAAAGTATGCCTTCCAATTCATGCGTACCACAAACAAATGTACTCTTTTGTTCTACTTGACTTAGGATCAGTCTTTAGCGTTGGAAAACAAAGTTCTGAATCACTGATCCCATCTTCTCCTTTACCCGCCACGGGCTGTCTTTCTACTAAATATTCTCCTGTTCCTGTCGCCTTGCTAGGGCGGTTCTTCCAGCCAGGGTACGACCTTGTCTGTGGGTGTTACGCAGTGTGCACACAACCTGGCCGATTTTCTCAGGAGGGAGCTGTGTAATATCCTATGTACAAATGCTGTGTAATAGGCAAGCTCATCAACCCTGTTGCAGAGGGGAATACGTCTGCATCGAATTATGAAGTCTGCATTGTGTCTGGGCTAAAATATCAATATTGTGGCTTCATTAGTTCTTACTTGCCCCAGGGCAGCCTGCTATGCTACTATACTCTCTGATAAGCCTTATTAGATCTCTTGTTCTGAAATCTTAGGATTTAAACTAGATATATTTGGTAATATATCTAGAAGAAGCTACTCTCATCTGGGTATCATCAATACACATAACTCCATTGACATTGCATGACTTCAAGAAAATAAGTCATGTAGAAATGATCTTAACATTGTTCTATAGAGCACCTGCCAAAGGTACAGCAGATAGGCGGGGTTCTGCATCCATCACATATGGTGATATTTTACATTTTAGGATACAGTGTGTGAAATCTTGATCACAGTGACTGGCAAAGCTCCCACCCATTTCAGTGAGGTTAGGATTTCAGTTCATATGTGCACCAGCATGTAAAGCTAGTAACATTTATACTTATAACACCCATGGTAAACTACACTAGCAGATTGTTCATCCTGGAATACATTGCTTTGAAGGTTCTTGGTACTGAATATTGCTGCTAGAAAGGGAAAAGCGGCATGAATCACCCTCTTGGTAAGATGGAAATAAGCCTTTGCGTGACTACTGGTTCCTAATGTGAAAGCATTAGAACCTGCATGCAATTCTCTAATATGTGCCAGGCAGAAACTAAGAGCCCCCCTTGACACAGCAGCGAACTCCTGTATGTGCTGCCTTGTGGAAAGATGGGGTTCAGTTTTACCAAAAAGAAACACCAAATGAGCATCCTGCTCCTTGCTCAGAGCAGGCTCCTTACTGCCTGTATCTGTGGCTGATGACTTGAGTTCTTTCCAGTCTCTGAAAGTTGATGCATGCCTGTCCCTAGCAAAAGCTGTTGTTTTTTCACTTGAAAGCACGCTGAAAGCAACCAAGTGCAACAGTGACTGTACTGAAAAGTACAAATTTGGTACAGGCCTATTTTCTTGTCAGTTTATTACGCAGATCTCTAAATGCTAGATATAAATGAGCCATATCTAAGACAACTTGCAGGCCAACATATAATACCTTAAAAGGTAACTGTTGGTGGTTTTTCTTAATATTTGCATGTTCTGTAACAGCCAAACAGCAGCTGTCTGACATTTCCTAGTGATTAATGACAAGCCTTCTCCCCTCCCCCCATCTAATATGTATTTAAGCAGCGATGACTGACAGGGAGGACTTTCCCAGCAGTTAATTGCCAGATAGGTCTTAGCACACTTAGCTGAAAAGAAGCAGCCTCTCCATCAGTCATTATTACTTAAATATAGCCCAAATTGGCGCATTTTAAATTTTTGGGCAACACCTGCAGGCAATATTCCTTTAAAATGTGCATATAATAGGATGTTTATATATACAGAATAGCAGGCATGTTTATGTGAATACTATCCTTCTGTGAAATCAGTTGAAGGATCTTGTGTGTATTGCCAATATAGGAAGGTAGAAGAGTGAAAAGAAAAACCGTATGCTGATCCATCAAGGAGTTTTCCCAGAAGCATTTTTGTTTGATGGAGTCTGGGGAAGATTGCTGCTTTCTGCAGACTGAGATGCTAACCTGATAATCAAACATTTAGGGTTAGGTAACCCCGGGACAAACACTAAGTATTAAAAACAGGCAATCACATGAGCTCTGGATAATTTTTTTAAATCAGTTTAAGAAAGTATTTTTCCCAGCAGTCCACTCATGGTACTTTGCTGCCAGTTAATACCCTCATAGCAGTCAGCCAATGACACGTGTGTTTCAATGGCTCCAGCTCAGATCTGGCCAACTTGATCCATTTCCATTTGTGTTAAGGTTAATCTAAGACCCCTGGTTAGGCACTGGCAAGGCCAAGGCCCTGGCACACGCTCCTTCTGTATTTTTCTAGGGAAGTGGTAACTTGTAGTGATGGCTCGCAAAAAACAACAGTAATGTTAACTGCTACAGCAACATGTGTCAGGGTTCTCTCATTATTCAGAGCATACTTGAGTTTTGAAGGCTTCAAAGTCAAGATCCTTGCTATGAGAAAGGAAATTAGTTAACCAAATAATTCACTGTGAATCTCAGCCAGTCAGGTGCTTCAGCAAATACTCTCTTATATACTCACTTTTGTCTCGGCTGAATACTGAAAGTTGAGGCACTAATTTGAACATCTTCCTCATTTTATATTAACTGCAGGATCAAGCCCAGGTAACTCACTGTCAGTTTTTACTTAGATCTTTGTTCTCAATGCTCCTGTTGTTCTACTGCCTAGCTTTAATGGGATGGGAATTAAAGGTTTCAATCAGATCTAGGTCAAGGAAAAATCTTACGTTTCTATTTGCCATTTGTCAAGACCCAGAAGTTATTAATCTTCCCTTTTTTTTAAACAGTTTTGCCAGGTGTTAATTCTCCATAAACTCAGATTTAAACAGCACTATTAAAGGTACTTTACTCTACGCCTCTTACAGTACTTTTAAATATTTTATGCGGCTTCAGCAGTAAACCTAGCCAGAATCTGCTAAACTTCATGCACTCCCTTAAATTTTCCAGTCACTCTTGTCCTTGGTATGCCTTTTTTTAAGAATGGAAATGACAGTACCTACAAAGGCATTGAAATCTACT
The DNA here is from genome assembly GCA_013401315.1 of Balaeniceps rex. Classification (NCBI taxonomy): domain Eukaryota; kingdom Metazoa; phylum Chordata; class Aves; order Pelecaniformes; family Balaenicipitidae; genus Balaeniceps; species Balaeniceps rex. The sequence continues at coordinate 3,217 of VYZW01001954.1, read as the reverse complement.
GGGTTTTTGTGTCCCCCGCCCCAAGTTTCTCTTACTTTAACAGGGAAATATCTAGCAAATGTCACTTTCAGGATCCTTCCCCAAAGAGCACAGCCAGAGCTGTTTGTAGCACACAGTGAATGCCCAGCTGTGTGTTTGGATGATAAATACCAACAACATTAGGGATTCTATGTCTGGCTACACATTTTAAACAAACTGTACCGTTGTAACATCTAAAGAAACTAAAGTAATGTGGAACAAAACCTCAGCAATGATAGGTGGCCTGGCCTCTGTTAATCCGCTGGCATGAATATGTACAGGCAGCTTCTAGCAGTTTTATAACAGTGGAAAAATTTTTTGCTTTCAAAAACAACAGATCAGAGTTAATGAAGAACACTCTCCTTTGCTTGTAATATGAAAAAAGTGCAAGACTAAATCAAGCCTTCTTATTGCCCAGAGAGATTTGTCTGTCTTAGATAACACATGCACATTTCCTTTGGTTGTATCAGAGCTGACAAACTAAGCAAGCGCTGCCTGTCCTTTGATGTTCAACCGAGCAGAGACCCTGGGCTCACAGTCATCACCCACAGGAATGGCACTGAAGATTTGGCAGCTGTCCCTCATCCCTCTGAGTCACTGCTGTGCTGACATCCCGGGACCGTGTTGAACAGACTAGTGATACAAATACTGTTACAACTAGCTTGCAAAGCTGGCATCGCTGCTCATGAGAACAGTGGCACATTTACGCTCTGGAGAATGACTAGATCAATTCAAGGAAATTGGCTAAAAGTCTCCTACACATATGCTGGTTAATCTCTAGACCAGCAAA
>VYZW01001949.1:1966-12872 GCA_013401315.1 Balaeniceps rex | reverse complement strand
AACACAACTGGCAGAAAACTCATGAACTGTGAATGCTGTACCTTGCTTCAGGTTTCTGCCCATATAATCTCATCTCACTGACGTGTGTGTGGACTGGCTGGGCCAAATCCAGATGTCATATAATTAGCACCGAGGTTAGCAGCATGCATTAGAATTTTTCTCAGTGATTCTAATTTGAATATAAAGAAAATATCAAACTATCAGGAACAAAGGATATACAGATTTTATTGTCTTCTCTCACGCTGTCTGCAAATGCCACTATATGTCATCCTGTTTTGGCATTTCCAAAGTAATCCCTTGCTTTAAGGGCTTTAAAGCAAGGATTGCACAAGCTTGTTGGAGAAAAAGGAAACAAGGTCTGAAAAACAGCTCAGCTGTAAGACAATTCCCTCTGCAGCTTCCCAATCCCCGGGTAAAACCCCATTCCTTGCACTCTCACAGGTTACATCTCTGCTCGACCTACTAGGGCTAAGAGCGCTCTGCAGCACAGGGTGCCCAGCGGTGTGATATCTGTATTGCTTTTTGTAGCCAGCTGACCTGAGCATGAGCTGAGGCTGCCCACAATCTCTCAGTAGGTGACACCTTCGAAGAACACCAACCCTAACTTCAGCCGGCATGTAATATATGTGGTCATGGTATATACTTGTCTTGATAGCCTCTTGAGGTCTGCTTTGTGCCTGCTGTTGCCATGCAAACACATTTTATTTATGGTGTCATTTCAATGAAAGAACTAAGGGAGATCAAATGGCAGTGCCAAGTGACAGGTTCAAAATAAAAGATTAAAAAAAATACAAAATATAAAAACATAAAAATAAATACAAAGGAAGTAGTTTTTCATGCAAAAGCATTTGGCACCATCCATGAGTCAGTTTACAGAAGTGAAAGCCATCCAGCTGGCCCTAGATATCCGTGGCAAGCAAAAAGCGCTCAAAGTTTATGTTAATTTAAAAGGTGACTGGACAAATTCTTGCAGCAAAAGCTATCAAATGCTGTTAAAAAAAGACTGTAAATGCAGATACAAGCTATATGAACGTACAACCATTTACACTCAGATATATTCTATGTACCTGAATGCACATTTGGCAAAAGCAAATAACCTCAATCTGGCATGGAGTTAGAGGCACAAGAAGGTGTTTCAAATCCTTCCTTGACTTTGGTATTTCCCACTGGCTGATTTAGCTGCCCTGCTTCATCAACATTATTTGGTATGTGAATCCCAGACATAAGTATTTAGCTCTCACAGCAAAATTTAGCTCTCTCAGGCATAAAGCTCAGCATTAAGGACTATGTGTCTCTTTTGGGGCTGTCCATGAGATCATGGGACAACGATCATTTCCACCATGTTACTAAATGGACATCCAGCTTCAGGGTCTTTCATCACTCACACTGCAATGTAAACCAGGGAGTATTAGATCATGAAAGACAAGAACTGCTCCTAAAATGTCCAATACAAAAATGCTTTTCATCTGGATTTCTACAAAGAACAGCTAAAATAATATAATCTCTCTCATTAACTGGATCTACTCAGCAATCTCATAAAAAATATACTAACAAAAGTCACCTAGTACCTCCATCCAAATCATACAACCTGTACCTATAGAATCACAATTATCTGGCATTTTTCTGGCATTTCAACACATGACACTACTAGTGCCAAGACCAATTTCTTCCAAGACAAGGGAGACAATGGGGTCTATGTCAGCTAATCATGAGTCTCAGTGGAGAAGCCTGGAAGAGGCACCTACAAGGGAGCCCAGTTTGGGAGACAGTTGGCTTCCCCACTGTTGAACTGGGAACTTGTGGGTCTGGTGGAAAGGATGTGAGGAAGAAGAGCAGCCTCTTCATCCAGTTTCATACCATGAGTAGAGGAGCAGTAGGAGTTGTGCTCTCCCAAATGGACATGGGACTTGGACCCTGAGACCAGTGGGAGAAGGGAGGAAGAGCAGGAACTGCTGATGGAGGGAGGAGGGAGTCCTGGCAGAGGACTCAGTACCTGTGAGAAGAGGTGCTGGAGAAATAAATATTGACCAACTGTAACAGTTTTAACAGCTCGTTTTACCAAGTGGAATGAAGCACCTGCCACATAGCCCTCAGAATAAAGATTAACACATATTTGTACAATAAATTCTAATATAAAGCTTATATAATTTTGAGATTAGTAAACCTATGCCAAATACATTATGCAATTAACTGCTAATCGATTAACTCTGGCATGTCTCAAATAGCTCTCTGTCCCAAACACATACAAGATAGCAGCCATTCTGCCTGGGTGATGAAACTGTCATGCCAGTATTTAGGAACACGTGGTGAGGAAAAATGTGTGCAAGTGTAGCAGGCCATAGAAAGGATCCAGAACCATCAGACCCACATTTCTGACTCAAGATACCTGCAAACTCTATGTTACTTATCTAAATACATAAACAAGTCTCTGTCAATCCATGGACCATTGTAACCCAATGCTTCTGGAAAACAAAGACATTGCAATAGTTATAGCAAATATCTGTATTAAGAAATAAAAGAGGAGTGTTTTGACACAAGAATATCCTACATAATCTGAGACAATTTTGGCATGGAGCTGTTTATAGCAAAGCATTAAGTTTAGCTATAACAGCAGCTGACTTGTTCTCTGGAAACTCTATTCCCTGAAAGGCAGCATTACAATTAAATACTGAAGAGTATTTCAGCTGACACAGCATTCCCGCTATAGGCACAGTCAATCAAGGGAAAGGCCAAAGCAACAGTCAGATAAAAGACTAATAAAGCTACGAATGACAATAAAAGTCCACTGAAAGCTTTATTAGACTGGTGAAAACCTAGCTCAGAACATAAAACAGCCCTTACGCACAGTAACCTCCAAACATCTTGCCACCGCTTGCAATAGATGTCACACTATGCTGGGGAGGGCCCTGAAAAGCATAACAGACACCAAAAAATCAAGGACCAATCAGAACTGCAAATAGACTGGTATGCTGAGTAAGTTGCTTTATTGTAATATTCTGTGATAGAGGTTGGACCCCCCTGAACTCCCCAGGAACAGCAATTCCTTAGCTACCATTTCTAATCTGTAGATCTCAAATTACTTTGAAAGAAATGAAATGTCACATTTTTCATTTTCCAGGAAGGGAATCTGAGGCATAGAGGGATGTTGTAACATTTCTTTATAAATTTCTATTAATAACTTAACCCTCAGATCATGGGAAGATGTGATGTGGCCTAAGCAAATTCATTTACATATACCTTTTTAATGTATTTCTTGATATCCCACAAGTTTAAGCTTCAGATTCATATGGTCAAGACATTAGCTTTGTAGCTTTGTATCAGCAAAATGCATATCCTGCTTTCTTGTTAATAACAGGTGTGTTTTTTAAAGAAAAGCATGATATGACATATTAAATTTCATATATTTCCTTATAGTAATAATGTGCCCATGTCTCAAAAACATCTTTTGAGCAATTGGCACACAGTAGTGTGTCATTCTATCATTTAGATATGCAGTTTTAGAAATTATTAAAAGTTTCTGCAAGATTAATACTGTACCAAGTCAAATTTGTTTTCTGTTATGAGAAGCAATCCCAGTAGAATGAACCTTGCTGTGATGAACAATATTTGGACACAAGAGAACAAGTGAATGTGAAGAGTTGAATGAATGCTGACAATATCAGAGCTGGATTTTTGCTCAGAGTAAACATTATATTTCTTTGGTGTTTCACAACAAAATCATATCTTAAAGAAAAAATGTTCCACACCAAAAAATATGCAGAGAAATGCAGAGAAAGTATTTAGCAGTAAGCAACGTAAGTGGACATTTGTATTAAAGCATACATTTCTCTTTCAAATAATTATTTTGTGACCTAAAAATAATTATCACAAAATACCCCTTATTTTTAAGGTCTAGATGTCCTTTCATTTATAACAGAAATTGATGTACAATTATATGAGGGTTCCCTCCAAGTCAACTGACAATATATAACTCAAATACTTATCCTTCATCTTCAAAAACCATCCTCAATATAAGAAGTGTTCTGGGTTTCAAACACTAGTGTATTGCCTTCAAAACATAAGTATTTGTAGGACTGACACTTGTCTCTGGAGTACCTTGACAACCTGGGGTGAAGTCCCAAGAATGACAGTGAATTCTGTGTTTAAGGCTTGGTCCCTATTTTCAAGTGTATTCTTTTTTGGGCATGAGATAAGTGAGATTTCAGTCTTGTTTAAAATAAAACTTTAAATTATTAAATGCATATAGTACTGCATATGGCACCAAAGCTTTTGCATAATCATCAAAACTGAAACAAATAAACGAAAATAAGCAATTAACTGAAAATATGTGTGTAGACATAAGAAAATACCTGTACGTCTGTTTTAGAAGACATAGACTTTTATTAGTTTGGTTCTCAGAACACACAGAACACCTGACAAGTGTATAAGACAAGGGCTTCGTGTTCACCTCACCCAGAGGAGATCAAACATGGCTCTTCTGCCTCCCGAGATACTTTCCCAGCTCCCAGGATCTGGGATAGTCTTGGGAGAAAGGGGATACAAGGAACAGAGAGGGCCTTCCAGCTTGCGCTCATGGACATGCAAGTACATGCTACCTAAAGCTGGACCATGACACAGCAAAGAGTATAACCTTCCTGCACCAAAAGGGTGAATGGCAAGATGGTGGTGTAACCAAACAGTTCAGGGACTCTAGTAAGGGGATAAAGGACTGGGAGACTGGCACCCATGCTAGTAGACCAAAGTAACTGGGGCTACTGTGTTTTGCACTGTACATATGCTTAATGCATATGTGCTTAGTGCAATGAGGCATTTAAGCATTCTTTGAGCATATCTACCCAATCAGAGCTGGTGAAAGCTTGCCTTCTTTGCAAGAATAATTGACACCAAGAACTGCTCCTAAAAGCCATCATGTGCGAGATTTCACATATAATAATATACAATATAAAATATACTCTGAATTAGTTTTTTCAGGGACAAATGGTAGTAGTTAGTAACATGAAAATTCAGTGTCTTCCATTTAACCCTTTCAGAGTTAGTATTTTCATGAATTGATAATAACATTACTTATTTAACATTTGATTCTGTAAGGTGCTAAGCACTATGATCATCAGTGCACTTGCCTGCATAAGTAATTTTAAGTATGTGTGTAGCCCACATGAAACCATCATCATGGTTTTCATAAGCATATGATGAATCACATTATTGAGTCCAAACAAGGATGTTCAGAACCTTGTACAATCAAGTTAAGATTTCTTTCCCACACCATAATACCTCCTCCAGCAATACCATAACAGGATTTGTACCCTGACACAGCCCCACTTTCCACCTTGTGCACCATGTACGCTTAGTTTCATCTGACCCTGATCTTGGCTACCAAATAGAACTGCACTTTATTTAGAATCATAGAATCATAGAATGGTATGGGTTGGAAGGGACCTTTAGAGGTCATCTAGTCCAACCCCCCTGCAGTGAGCAGGGACATCAACAACTAGATCAGGTTGCTCAGAGCCCCGTCCAACCTGACCTTGAATGTTTCCAGGGATGGGGCCTCCACTACCTCTCTGGGCAACCTGTTCCAGTGCTTCACCACCCTCATTGTAAAAAATGTCTTCCTTATAGCTAGCCGAAATCTACCCTCCTTTAGTTTAAAACCATTAGTCCTTGTCCTGTCACAACAGGCCTTGCTAAAAAGACTGTCCCCATCTTTCCTATAGGCTCCCTTTAAGTACTGAAAGGCTGCAATAAGGTCTCCCCACAGCCTTCTCTTCTCCAGGCTGAACAGCCCCAACTCTCTCAGCCTGTCCTCGTAGGAGAGGTGCTCCAGCCCTCGGATCATTTTTGTGGCCCTCTTCTGGACCCGCTCCAACAGCTCCATGTCCTTCTTGTGCTGAGGGCTCCAGAGCTGCACGCAGTACTCCAGGTGGGGTCTCACCAGAGCAGAGTAGAGGGGCAGAATCACCTCCCTCGCCCTGCTGGCCATGCTTCTTTTGATGCAGCCCAGGATACAGTTGGCCTTCTGGGCTGCAAGCACACACTGCTGGCTCACGTCCAGCTTTTCATCCACCAGTACCCCCAAGTCCTTCTCCGCAGGGCAGCTCTCAATCCCCCCATCTCCCAGCCTGTATTGATATCGGGGGTTGCCCCGACCCAGGTGCAGGACCTTGCACATTTCAGATATTCTGAACTAAAACAGCCACCCCACAAAAAATCATAATTATTTCTCAGGGTGAGAGAAATATCATAATGGACCCAGGCAAAACATAAGCCTAAGTAGGTATTACAAATGTGGTCAATTTACTCTAGTGGAAGCTAATTCTGAGAAGTACAGCCACAGTCCAGTCTGCACCACTTGATTTTGGGGCTAGAGATTGCTCTTTGGTGCAATATCTGACCTTCCTCACTTAGCAGTATGTAAGTACTCAGGGAATCCAGGGAATAAAATGTGTATCAGGCAGTCTTTGGATCCATGCTCCACAAGGCAAATTGGCAATAGGCATTGATCCTTGGACTACTTTGGGGATTTTTTAGTCCTATTATACTTGTACAACAGATTCAGTAGCTACAAGGAAGCTCCTAAAGAAGGAGCTTACTTGCTCTCAGGCAAATTCTATATCTTAGGTCTTGGCCCTTCAGCTTAATACTCCCGTTAAGGTGTCACTTACAGGGCCAGATCTGGCCCTTAGTATTGCACTATTGTGCTAAAGAACTGAGATCATATGGCCCACTGTGATGAGCACTGTGCAAATACGTAGGAAAGAGCCCTTTCCCAAAGAGTTTGCAATCTAAATAAGCACAATCCTCAAAAAGTAACAGAGGGAGCACAGAAAGATGAATGCACTTGCACAGGGTATGCAGCAAACAAAAGATTGAGCTAAGGTTAACACCCAAGGCTCTTGGCACTCATTTTTTCTTAATTTCAGTTAAATATATTTTACTAATTCTGCATCTGTGTGAGGAAAAAAATAACATGGATAACGTTGTTTGAAGTGGTGGAGTTACCATCCTCGGAGATATTCGAAAGCCATCTGGATATAGCTCTGGGCAACCAGCTATAGGTGGGCCTGCTTGAGCAGGGAGGTTAGACCAAATGACCTCCAGAGGTCCCTTCCGACCTCAGCCATGCCGTGCTTCTGTGACCATTAATAACTCATTTTATCTTTGAAAAGTAGTACTTTTGTCCAGATTTAAGCTAGTAAACCTGGTACAAAACTCCATATTTCTACTCTCTAAGTTACATATGTATACATGCATACATATGTAGTGTATTTTTTATATATTTAATAATTGCAATAAAATAACTTTTAGCAATTCTCTTAGCATGCTCTCCCTTTTTAGATTTAATAATATTTCAAGCAAGGGAAACATCTGACTTTGGAATTATATCAACACAAAGCAGTTACTTTTGGCTTCCAAATATGATAGGATTATATAAAACATCTGCAAATCATTGGTTGGAGCACAGATTAGAAGGAAAAAGTTCTAGGATATTATGCATATGTACAATTCATTAGGCCTTAACTCCAATTTAAGCAGCATGCAGTCCGTGTACCTTGGCTTATAATGAGTTGTTTTAATGCACAAACAAGGTGAACACTGTTCAGACTAATACCTGTAGAACTTGCCTAAGCTGGCACCTGCTAAGGACTACACATTCTGAAAACATTATTTCAAATGCTTTCAAGAACTTCTGAACACCTTTTTAAGATGCAGGTGTTTTCAAATTATGTATAAATTCCTCAGAAGATCAATTAAGTTCCCCAGAGGCTTTATGCAGCTCGTTAGATTTGGGGGGAGGGGGGCTGGAGGGGTGTTTATTAGCAAGAATCTGGAGATAGTCTATTAATTTATGACACAATCAATTAGTGCTTGATCTTTTTGTACAAGGAAACTTTGTTTCCATTTTTTAAAAAAATTGTAAGGCTAGCTTTAAATATTTCTTAACACATTAAAATATGAAACGGGCAGCTAAAGGGAGATTGCTATTACCATCTCCTTTCTTTCTTCCTTTTGATTGTCACTGCTAAAGAAAACCTGAGTCATGAAATAAACCAACACGAATCTTTCCATAGGGAAGAAGAGGCATGAAGTCTTTAAAAAAAGCCATTATTTAAAAAAAAGAGAGAAAAAGGGACAGATATCAAACTCCTTTACAACTGTGTTTACAGTCAGATTTCGCAGAAAGTTCAGCACAGTTACAAATAACCCTTACCCAATATGAGATGCAGTGTATATCATGTTGGAGCATTCTCTGTCCTGTTCAGTCACCACACACTGCGGAACGACATAGCTAGGGTGTGACACACTCTATCACTGGCCTACATAAAAAGTAGCTTTAAAATAGCCAACCAGAAAAGAGATTTTCTTTCTTTTGCATATTTTATCCCAAATACTGGAAACAAGCACAGTTCTTTATACAACACCAATGACAGTTGCTTTTCCATTATAACTTAGCAAGATAAATTTATCAAACCAAAAGACAGGACTTATTTATGCATATCTATTTTTAAGCAACCAGTTCACCTGAATTATAGTAAAAAAATACATTTTAAGGTAGTGTGTATTTTGTCAAATATAGAAAGATATACAAAGATTCAAGAAGAAGTTACAGCAATTCAAGGACCAGTCAGAACCTGTTGTCACCCAAAGTCTGCTACGTCTAAAACACAAAAACATTTGTGGTGTAAGGGATAAAATTCAGGGCTCCCTTCAGCCAGGTAAGTCTCCTAACTGGAACCCCTTCCTTCCTTCTCCATCTCCTTCTCCCCCTCCACCACCCCCACTCTTCAGTTCTCCCTAAATTTCATTTTCTCTTCTGCCACTCAAGCATGCTTTGAAACAGCTCTGCAAACTGGGGTTCTGTCATTCCTCCTGGCCAGGAGCTTCAGTTTTCTTTCTGTTGACTCCAACAGTGATGAGTCAGTTCAGAAAAGACCAGGATTTTTTTTTGCCCCCTCATAAGGAAAGTCTCATCCTTTTAAAGACTGGATATCAATTCCTACCCATGGGATCCATGTGTGTATATGTGCACATGTGTGTGTGTATATATATGTATATACACACCTATAGAATAGAATAGAATAGAATAGAATAGAATAGAATAGAATAGAATAGAATAGAATAGAATAGAATAAAAATATATATGTGTGTGTGTGTGTGTGTATATATATATCTCCTGATGCTTGGTGACATCTGACTCTTCTGCAGGAGCTCCAGAAAGGTCTGGGAGTAGAGGAAAGAAGAGCAAGGAAAGCTCTTGGTGGCTCCCTGCTTAGCATCCACATCTCCCACCCTGACTTTCAGAGGCACACCAAGGTGCAATTTAATGTATAAGGCCATGAAATGAGCAGACCACAGGTGTACTAATTTTTTTTCTTTTTTTTTTTGGTACTGAAGATTACATTCCAGATGGATCAGCGTTTTTCTGCCACCTGACCATAAGGTCTGGCACAAGGCCATAGAGAGAACAAACGGTTAGCAATGGGATCACCCTGATTGGTGTCATCTTGGGCTTAGTTGCTGGTGTAGAACCATAACCTGCATGCCCCCCATCTCACACAGAGATTAAAGCTGTGCTCAGAAGTTGATAAGGAGAATCACATTACATTCCCAGGACTCTGGCTGTTCAGCTGTCTGTCTGTCAGTTCCCTCACTATGTTTTCAAATCATTGGCTGATTTCAATTGGCTAGACTTAACAGGGGGTTAGAAATTTCCAAGTTGTGAAGCTTATACAAGATTTGTGAAAAACAGTATCTATGTTGGGGGGAGACTTAAAGAGCTCAGCATCAGAAAATAATTTTAAAAAAGCAGGATGAACCTAGGGGTTATCTATTGTCTTTGACTAATTGGTACAACTGGGCAATCAACACAATGATATTCAAAATCAGCTTGGCATTGTTCTCCCTCTTGTACAGACAGCAACATGCCAGGGAGATGAGGATGCTGTGATGGACTACTGGGGACATGGAAGAAAACTGAAGGTTCTTGCCAGAAAAGAGAACTGAGGTCATATGGGACATGAGGAGAACCTGTGACAAGTACGGTCAAAGTATGTATGCATAGAACACAAATCCACTTAATTATATGTATTATTCATGGAAAATTTTGTTAAATTATGCTCATTAATTCTAGACACTGAAAATAAATGTATTCAGTCTTTTACTTTTGTTTAGGAAAGTGAACTTTAAAGCAGTTGAAAGAATTTTTATGACTAGTTTTATTATGACATACCTACTTACATCATTACATGAATGGCCAAATTAAAGTCTATAGGACAAATAGCAGAATTACAGTTTTCTTGGTATAGTTAATGGTGTCAAAACCTGATCCACACTATGAAAAGAACGGTAATTAGGAAACTTCATACCACTGGAAAGATTGGATAAGCACTGGGAATATCAGAATGAAAACTTTCCAGCGAGCACTTCCAGTTCTGGCATTCATCTAATAGCTATGAAATGTGTGTTCCCATGCCACACCAACCCAGGGAGCAAAGATACATGAGTGCAAGTACAGAAAACAAAAATACACAAGTGCATTTTTAACTGTGTCCTAAAAAAGTCAAAAAGCTTCAGGTCATCTGTTTTCCTTGATTTACAGAATCATTCATGGTTCATTTTGGAAAGGCTAGCATACGGATGGCTGTCTAAAAGCATGCTGTCCTTTCCCTATCATCTGTTTTGGGCATAGCAAAGGGCAAGTAGCAAGTACAGGTTGGGTTTTTATGCAGAGAGAGAGGAACTTCTGGCGCAAACTTGAGTGGATGGAGGAATTAAGAAGAGTAAGCAGAAAGGAGCCTACTGCCAAACCAAGCTTAGGAGGCTCCAATCCTGGGTGATGAGCTGAGGGAAGCAGTTTGGGTAAGAAACAGGTTATAATAGGAAGTTCAGAGAGCAGTTTAGCCAAACT